>JADHKT010000099.1:0-115130 GCA_019925285.1 Graphium sp. VPRI43844
TTCTCGACTGATAATCGTGAGAGCATGAGGTGATGCCGATAGAGAATGCAGGGGAGGAACTGGCTTGGTTCTAGTTTGAGTTCGGCCTTGAGACGGAGGCGACGTTCCTCGTCTCGGTCTTGGTCAGCTTGCTCTCGAAGGCGACGTTCCTCGTCTCGGTCTTGGTCAGCTTGCTCTCGGAGGCGACGTTCCTCGTCTAGGTCTCGGGCGGTTTTCTCCCGAAGGCGACGCTCGGCGGCTAGGTCTGCCTCGAGCTTGCGAATGTATTCCTCGGCCGACATGTTATCAAATTGTTTGAAATAGATGTAGAAGGAAGAGTTGAGGGTTTTTATTGAGGGTGTTTTGAAAAGAATGGTGTGGTGGTTAAAGATCTATGTGAGAAGGAAAGAAAGGGAGGGAGGGAGAATCGTGAGCTGGGGTAACTCTCACTTGGGAATTCTAAATTGGGAAGAGTCCCCTGTACTTCCATATATGGAAGGAGCACATTTATTACTCTGCCTGGGAACCTATGTGTTTAGGAGGGTGTGCTTTGCATGGGCGTCTGGGGTAAACAAAACTCGCAACACACTTTCGAAAGAAGAAGGGCGAATTAAAAGTGAAGCTTGAATAGCCGCCGAGACAAGGTCAAGGCGGTGAGATTCTGCCCGAACCAATCAGCCACGTGCAAGGAAGAGGAAATGGGGACCATGAACGAAAGTCTTTTGTACGTACTCCGTACTCCGCATTACATACGGAGTATACTTGTACTAATACAATACTCCGTACTCCCTACATGTACATGTACTAGTTTAGAAGGGCAGTTCCTACTATTATCCTGCTTTTTTCCCTATATTGAATAAATAGCTCGATACTGTTATTTTAGGGTTATGAATACCATAGAATCATATTTTATTTTACATGCAATAGCTTATTGTATGTAAAGTAGTGTTTTAATCCTAATTCCTTCAAAGACAGTCCCAGAGTATCCTTTTTGGCTCGTTTTGATTGGTTGCAGTGGCCCATTTTTACCCTTGTTTTAACTTTCGCCTCTGGCGCGACACATGCTTTAGAAACGGATGACAGACCTGGGTGGCGGAGGGGTGGTGTACACAGTCCGCTTTTTATTGGATAACTGTGATCCATGTACAGATAACATGTACTAATACAGTGCAAATAAGAAGAATTCTATCAAGGACCCCGCCATCCAACTCGAAAGCTCCGTTGGAATTACCCAAGAAAAATTAGGTACGAAGCCAATTATTGGACAGCTTCCCTCCTATCATGCCAACCGCCCTCAATCATCCTCCCCTCCAAAAATCACGCACCTGAATCGAAGAATTTCCCCCCCTTTTCACCTTTACCCTGTAGTCACAACCCTGTGTCTGCTCTCTCCCTCTCTCTTTTCCATCTTCGTGCCATAGAGGCTCGTCCCTCAAGATGTCCAAGACGACACATAACAAGACCGAGCACAATGCCTGCCTGAGTACGTCACATTCCCTCGCCTCCTCGCAACCTTCAAGTCGCACAACTGGCGCAGAGCAATACTCTTGGGCGAGTGGTAACCGTCGCGGTGGTGTCATTGACCGTACAAGGCGCGGATTAGGGGATGAGGCGGGCGGGGTCGATGCTCAAGAGGTTACAGCTCGCCAGTCGCCCTCAAAGTCGGTCAAAACGGCCCGTCAAACTGATTACATCCTGGTTTTTTGTTATGTTATTGTCTATCTCGAGCTGGCATGGCTAATTTTCGTCATCTTGCGTTCCTACAGTCGTGATTGATGGCTGGGGCATTCCCTCGGAAGAGTCTCCCAAGGATGGCGACGCTATCACTAACGCCAAGACTCCTGTCATGGATGAATTATACAAGAGCCCGACTGGTTTTGTTGAGCTAGAGGCATCTTCCCTCGCCGTTGGTCTTCCCGAGGGCCTCATGGGCAACTCTGAAGTGTAAGACTGACCTCCGAGACCGAGTCCACCCCTTCCCACTGTGCTTTTTTTTTTTTTTGCTGACATGGGTTATCTTAGCGGTCACTTGAACATTGGTGCCGGACGTGTCGTCTGGCAGGATGTTGTTCGAATCGACCAGACCATCAAGAAGGGCGAGCTTAACCAGAATGAAGTGGTTAAGAAGACTTTTGAGCATGCGACCAGCACCAACGGACGTCTCCATCTCTGCGGCCTTGTCTCGCATGGCGGTGTCCACTCGAAGCAAACCCACCTTTATGCCCTTCTCAAGGCGGCCAAGGAATACAAGGTCCCTCACGTCTACATCCACTTCTTTGGAGATGGCCGTGACACGGACCCGAAATCGGGTGCGGCGTACATGGAGGAGCTCGTTCAGAACTTGAAGGAGATTGGCATCGGCGAAATTGCTACTGTCGTCGGCCGATACTATGCTATGGACCGCGATAAGCGCTGGGAACGCGTTGAGATTGCCCTCAAGGGAATGGTCCTTGGCGAAGGTGAAGCAACCGACGACCCCGTAGCAAAGGTCAAGGAGATCTATGCTCGCGGTGGTCCCAAGGACTGCGATGAGTTCTTGAAGCCCATCATTGTCGGAGGAGATGAGCGAAGAATCAAGAGTAAGGCTGCGCATCCACACATATATCTTTCATTTGCTTATTCATGCGTTGCTAAACCGTCTTGCCTTTAGCCGATGATACCGTTTTCTTCTTCAACTACCGATCTGATCGCGCCAGACAAATCACCCAGGTCTTGGGTGGCGTTGACCGGTCGGTCCTCCCTGACTTCCCTTACCCGGAGGTCAAGCTTGTCACCATGACGCAGTACAAGGGTGACTACCCCTTCGACATCGCTTTCCAGCCTCAGCGCATGGACAACGTGTTGGCTGAGTGGCTCGGTAAGCAGGATGTGGAGCAGGTCCATATCGCCGAGACGGAGAAGTACGCTCACGTTACTTTCTTCTTCAACGGTGGTGTTGAGAAGGTTTTCCCTCTCGAAACCCGTGACCAGAACCAAGACTTGGTCCCCTCCAACAAGTCGGTCGCCACTTATGATCTCGCACCCGAGATGAGCGCCGACGGCGTCGCCAAGCAGGTCTGCAAGCGCTTGGCAGACCAGCAGTTCCCCTTCGTCATGAACAACTTTGCTCCCCCTGACATGGTTGGACACACTGGTGTCTACGAAGCCGCCATCGTTGGATGCGAAGCCACCGACAAGGGCATCGGCGAGATCCTCGAAGCTTGTAAGAAGGAGAACTACATCCTCTTCATCACAGCCGACCACGGCAATGCTGAGGAGATGAAGTTCCCCGACGGCAAGCCCAAGACCTCCCACACCACAAACAAGGTGCCTTTCATCATGGCCAATGCTCCCGAAGGATGGAGCCTTCGTCGCAGCGGCGGTGTCCTTGGCGACGTCGCGCCCACCATCCTCGCTGCAATGGGCATTCCCCAGCCGGAGGAAATGTCCGGCGAGAGCCTACTAGAGAAGGGTCTTAAGAGGAACGCTTCTTCGTAAAGACTTGCACCGACGAGTTTTCTTCTTTGGAAAAGAATTATGGATGATGACAGAGAGATACCTGGGATAGACAGATGGTGAGCTTAAAAAAGAGATAAGGTGTATTAATCATTATGAAGATTCAGTATAGAGTGATTATAGGTAGCAATAGGGATAGATGCAGTTGTAATTCGACTTCCCGGTTGTCATTGAACAAGAAGATTACCATCACGTGATCTAAACGGATGACAAATTTCACGAAGATGGGAGTATGTAGTTATTCCGCTGCCAAGAGTGCCGATGATTGCTAAGGGGAAGTGGATGAGCAACGATCCGAGTAAGCAAAATGGTCCGATAATCCAAAGCGCTCCTTCACCGTTGTCCCTTACTACTTAATAATCGCGTATTTACTTTTTTTTCTGTCGAATATCTTCTGCAATTCGCTCCTTTGCAATCGCCATTATACATTTCCGTCACTCATTTTTTCCTTCTTTTTCAATTCCAATTCTTAAAACTTAATCCATTTATCAATCATTTTTTTTTCTTTTTTTTTAAAAAAAAAAATGGCCGGAGGAATCCCTTCGCCCCTGAGGCTCATCGCCCTCATCCTCGGCGTCCTAACGCCCCTCGTCTACCTCGTAGAGCAAAACCTCGACAGCTTCTACGTGTTCAACCCCGATGATCTGCATGATCTCGCGAAGCGCGCCATTGCGGCGCACGGAAATGACACGCGCGCCATTACGGATTTCATCCGGGCCGATCTTGGAAAGACGCATGCTAAGTGGTTGAGCGCTGAGGAGGATTGGGTTTTTAACAATGCTGGTGGTGCTATGGGCGGAATGACTATTTTGCATGCCAGTAAGTTTTTTTTTTATTATCTTTTTTTTCATCCTGTTCTTTTGTGTCAATTGGGTTAGTTTTCGCAGTTGTCGCAAATTGGTCTCTCCCGAAAAAAAAAAAAAAGGGGCTCCGATATCCGTCCGAAGACCAACAACCGCCTTATCATCCCGTGTACAATGGTAACTAACAAGCACAGGTATCACCGAATACCTCATCATTTTCGGCACAGCCATCGGAACCGAAGGCCACACCGGCCGCCATACGGCAACCGACTACTTCAACATCCTCACAGGCACCCAAACCGCCTACTCCCTCGGCTCTTTCACCCCCGAAGTCTACCCCGCCGGCTCCGTCCACGTCCTCCCCCGCGGCTCCGCCAAGCAGTACCGCATGCCCGATTCCTGCTTCGCCCTCGAGTACGCACGCGGCTGGATCCCCCCAATGTTGTTCTTCGGTTACGCAGACGCCCTTTCGAGCACCCTCGACATCCCCACCCTGTGGAAGACCACTTGGCTTTCTGCGCGGGAGATGATTGGCAACCTTCTCATATTCAAGCTTTAAAGAGCGTCGTCTTTTGATGCACTACTACAAAGTCTTCAATGCGGCTTTTTTTTTTAAATTGATTTTTTTTGGAGCTGGGTTCGGCAGTGTAAAAGACCATGCATAGAAATCCACACGTCAAAAGGAGACATATCTGAACTAGCATTGGACTCACGTTTCAAAAGTCTCGGGATTTGGGCGTAGTAGAATCCAATTAATGACACAATTTTCCAAACAAGACGTCACATGCCCACCTCAAAAAAAAATGAATTGTAAAAGTATCAACTTGCCTGTAAATGAACAACGGCCTCATCTTTAACAAGGTTCAAGCTGTAGTTACGGTGCGGAAGACTGGCTTTACGGATATAGTTTCGCTTCATCACTCTGCATTCATTCTCGTGCATTATTGGGATACAGATGAAAAATCACAGTACGGGGTTGGTGTCAAAACCTGTAAAACAAAATCATGGTTCGTCGCAACCAAAAGAGCGACTATATTGATGTTCCCTCTGCATGTAAAGAGATCCTAAACCGTCTCTCAATCGCAATGCGACAAGAAAGAAAAGAGAATGCAAATAAACAGACTGGCAAAATAGCAAAATAAAAACTTTTTAGGACTCCCTTGCTAACCAAAACGCCATACCCACGCATTCGCCACATATCTATGAATTCCACCACATAAATCTGCCAATGGCCGGGGGTTTTTTTCGGAGAAGAATAAGTTTTCGTGACAAAAAAATCAAACCCAATTATATTATCGTTCGTCATGATGGCGTGTGAAAACAGACGTGTAGATACCGAGAGTAATAGTTGTGGGCAGCCCTCTACTTTGGGCGGGGAGGTCGAAAGCCTGGGGAAGGGGGGAAGGAGTGTTGAAAGTTTAAATGTTTCATTTCATGGCAATTCGTTGGTCGTTTTATTCTCGGTTCGCCCGCAGTTATGAAAGACGGTCCTCGATCGCGAGCCGTTATCGGTTTTCGGTAGATAGAAGAGGTGGTGTGCTCTACGCCAACCATTCCTCTTCATCTCGCTTTCGAGCCCTCATAACGAGTCCGTCATCATCGTCATCCTCATCGTCGTCTTCGTTCACTTCGTCTGGGCCAAGAGACGTATTCGCGAGCGCCTCGCCGACAGCTAAGGTGTCATCGTCGCTATCATCGTTTTCATCGTCATCGTCCAACATCCAAGTGAGCCCATTAGCTTGTTCCTCCAACGGGAACACTTCTCGTGCATACTCTTCGATGCCACGTGGTGCCTCCCAAAGCGACAGGGCTTGGTCGGGGCAGCTCTTTTCTAGCTCAGCGTCCCCAAAATAGGGCGGTTGGCGAGTGGGGTCGTCGCCTCCAAAGTAGAAGAGTCGCTCTAAACCTTCCAATTGTTCGCGGTAGCCGGTTGGAACTCGGACTTTTATCTCAATCGGCCCACGGACGTAGCTGACGGGACGGCCCACGCCCCTCGAAAAGGCTTCGCAGACCTCTTTCGGCGTAAGCATCTCGAAGGCAAGGGCCACACGCCGGTTCTTCCACTTGGAAACACCATCTTTGAAAATCTGGATAATGGCGGGCCCGACATCTTGTTCGGCATCCAGCCACGGAATCTTGGCATCTTCATGGAAGGGGGCCTGCCACTGGAAAGAACCATCTGCTTGCATCTCCATACAGAAGAGGGGATATGGGAGAGAGGTAAAGTTGTTGTTGTATATGCCCGTGTACACAAATGTAGCCGGGAGACCGATCTCGCGCACATATTTTTCTACCTCCTCCTTGGCACCCCAGAGCGGAAGCCTGGGCCAAGCGGAGTTGTATGAGGAGTGGTCAGGCATAGACGAGTAGACGAAATGCTTGACGCCTACTCTCTTTGCCTCATCGGCAATAGCGCGTCCAATCTGCACCTCATCGCCATAGAATGTCGTGTTAATAAAAGCAAGATGAACACCGCGGAAGAGCTCCGAGATGACCTGGCGATTGACTCCAATTCCGCTGATGGGGCCGCTGCGGGTAACATCGGGGTTCTGCTCGCTCGGGTGAAGGCGCGTGTATAGTTCGCCCACAATGCATTTGACGTTTGGGTTGCTAGAGACTTCGGTAGCTACTACTCCCTCGAGGTTGCGAAGCTGGGCCCGGACACGATAACCTACCGCAGTGGCGACGCGGATGAAGGAGGCGGCTTGGCGGCCGCTAGCGTTGATAACGGCGATGGTCTTGTCGGGGGTGGCCATGTGGCGTTTGACGGGCCGGAAGGTGACGGAATTGTTTCTCGAGGCAAGAGGGGATGATTCCGAGTATGAGGAGCGAGAATGCTTATGCGACTTGGTGGCGGCGGCTGCGTTTATGGGCATGGCTTGTTGGTCAACTGTGGGCCAACCAAATTCAGACGGGCGATTCCCCGCAGGTGGCCGGATGGGAAGACCAGTCCCAGAGACTTGGGTATGCATCAGCAACGAAGGCTGTTGCCTGACTGGAAGCATTGCGCAGGTGTCAGTCGGTGGGGTCTCAAATGAGAGAAAGTCTAAAAGAGAGAGATGAGAAAATGCGCATGCAAGCGGCACGAACAATGAAAGTTTCTGTGAGGATGAAACAGGCGGGGCAATGGCGGCTTATGGGAGAAGTTGTCGCGCGTTGCCAACCAGCCTCAACAGAGGCGGGAGGAGGGCGTCCGAGACCTCGAGGGGGGATGTCGTGAGGGGATGGGGAATGTAAAACATGGACAAGCTCGGGGGAGAGCGGCCAACAGAAGAAGGACAAGAAGCACGAGGGTGACAAGTGGTGGGTGGTCGGGGGGGGGGGGGGGGGTGTTGCGAAGAGGTGCCCATATATATTTTTGGCTTTGTGAAATTACAACCAGGCAGGCAGCGTGTTGTTTGTGTGGACCGAATTGACTTGCATTGTGGGGAGGGAGCCACGAGCTATGGCAAGCGGAAGGGATCGGGGTCGGAGGACGACCAGCTGACTTACATTGTACGTAAAAGGCCCAAAGAAAGGCGCCTTTCTTGGTCTTAGCTTCGAGAAAAGGGTAGCTCGGTCCTCGAAGACCCAATGCGACGTTTTGGGCAGAGATTTGGCTGTGAAGTTTTCTGTCTTAATAGGCCGGGCTAAAGGTAGAGGCTGGCTGATATCCAATGTGTTGCGCAATCGGTCTTCGTCTTCCGCTTTGGAGTAAGGCGGATTCTCTCTCCTCGAAGCGAGCGCAATTCGATGTCGCAAGGGGGCGCGAAATCCAAACAAGCTTTGTCAACTTAATTAACAAATTCCAATGCCTCTCTCTTTCTAACTGCGTTGTTAAGCCATCGGAATAATGCGTAACAGAGACCCATACGGAGGGTAGAACTTTGATTGAGAGCGTAGGGCGGATGCAGACCAGAAGCAAATTCGAGATGTAGGGGACGGAGACTTGGAAAATGAGAAAACCAGCACCCGGGTACAGCTACAGCCGATTGTACGAGACGATATCTCTGTGTTCCCCCAACTAAGTCTTTTTCGGTGTAAACGATATTATTGGCCCGGGCGAGTTCAAAGTTGGAACGGCGATGGTTAGTGAGAGTGAGTTGGGGTGTGGTATGTAAGTTGAATGGTGGAGCTTTCGTTCTTGAGAAGACGAGAGGATGGGAAAAAGGTTAGCGAGAAAAGAGGAGTGTCCACATTCAAAGGTTGGAAGGGAGGGGAAAAAGGAAATAACGGTGAGTAAGGAAAAAAAATGGGAGAATAGAATTGGAAAATGGGCAGGAAGAAAAGTTGTCGGTTGTGCCTGGCTGTTGTAGTGGACGGAAGGAGTGGAGTATGCGTAAGGAGGGGTCGGAAATATATGGGATAAGGATATGAGTACGGAGTAGAACAAGGCCAGCCAAAAAGAAAAAAAGGAAAAGAAAAAAAGGTGGTGCCAGAAGCGGAGGGAAGGAGACAGAGAGATAGGCCAGGCTCTTACAGTGGACACTGGAGGAATAAAGGTTGTACGGCAAGTCAAGTCACTCGTGGTATCAACCGGTCAACTGGGGCGGTCTAGGCAACCCAAGAGATGGACTAATGCCACATTCAAGCGGACTCCTACACCCACTATCATAGGGAGAACATTTTTTTGAAAGGAGGAGGGAGGGGAGGGGGGGCGTATCTTGGGACGAAGAACTAGAAGCTCAACAGAAAAGTACTAGCAAGGCTGCCGCAACTTGGCCTATCGAGGTACCTATCGCATCAGTGACATGATTGCAATGCCGATGACGACAGCGATGGGCTCTTTGGACGGAATATGATAAGCCAACAACAGGCATGGATAAGGAACCAAAAGGAACTGCATCTCGCCTCGTGCATACTCCGTAGTGTCTACGTAGTCCTCCCTGTAAGCCACGCCCCAACCCATTTACAGTGAGACGTATTTGCAGGCTATTAGTGTGTTTTTTTTTTCTTTCTCCCCTTCGTTTTTTTTTTTTTTTCAACACGCCCCCCTTCGGGTGGACAATTGGCACTCCCAGAGAGAAAAAAATTGCGAATGCTCCAGTTGACACTAATATAGAGTCATACAAGTGGGGAAGGCCTGGAAGGCTCTCGAGAGGCCGGAGTACCTCTTTGTACCATTACCCGCGAACAAAGGACATGTTGCTCCGTACAAGGACCAGCAATCGAGGTGAGAGACCTTTACCATTCCTTTCCATTCCTCTTCATCCTATCTGCATTTTATTCAAAAGTCCCGGGAGGGGAAAGGTAGCAATGGCGGTGATACCCCTCGCTACGATATCTTCTAGAACAAACCAATTCATCTATGCGCTTATTGGATATTTGACCTCGAAGAAGGCTAGGTGAAGAGAAACTTTGAAAATAGCCCAGTGCTTAGTTCCAGGACATTCATAGCGCCCAATAGACGTGCCATGAGGCAAAACGGCGAGTCCATCTATAGATGTATACAGAGTTTTGGCCATATTTGGTAGTTCTCTTATCTAGTACGACGGATACATCTCAAACCTACCCAATTAGGAAATAAAGATCGGTGAACGATTTCCAAGTTTATCTAACTTTTTTTTCCTTCTTTTAAAGCCCAGACTTCCTGGCAATCCACCGGCCTAGAGCCAAGATCCCTGGCATGACTTATTTGATGTCTCTGTGCCCCTTGACATTTTCTCAACATTTGATAAGGAAAATTTGAGACCATGGTTCGCTGGTACTCGAGAGTACGTACGGGGTACAGTGTAATTAGATTGGTGGCATGGTTGCTGGCGGGATCGAGGTCCGTGACCGGAGGCGGGGCAGGGCATTATTACCCCAGAATTACACAGTAAACGAGAAAAAAAAATCCATTGCCCCTCTATCATATCTCTGCCAGCTTACGGATGTAGGACTGAATGTAGACGAGGGATAAAAGGGTAGCAGTAGGAATGCCTCTTTGGAAAAAGCCAAAAAAAGAAGTTTTTCTTTAAAAAAAGACACTCCTTCCAAAAGAGTACACGCCGGCCTATGTTCACATCTATCAAACTATTTGCGATTGCGGTTTGCCCAAGTCCTGAATGCTAAACTGTTAAATGTCAAGCCCGTGGGGAGCTAGAACGATCCCAATTACGGAGCAAAATAAAACCCAGCACTTGCCAGGTCACGGCGCAAGCGGGTTTTCGCTTCTCAAGCTAGCAACTATCCGACGACCTTGTGACCTTGACATGAAATTGCTGTCAAGCTAAACTAGCCCACTTTCCTAACAACACTGCCCTTCTCGTTGCAAAAACCAAACATGCTGCGGGGGGTGAGATGATGCGATGGCCTGTATTGTCCCCATCCGGTGTGAATCGCAAATCGTCAAAATGATTGCGTGCCTGAGGAACTCCAGTGTTCAACTGTATTGAAAAAAAAATCTTTGCGCCATCTCTTGTCTGCTTTTTGTCCTTTGTCGCGTGCCTTTCTCCCCCGTCGAATCCGAGACGCCAAAATTATTGGGCGATAAGAGATACTAAATATTGCAAGCCTATTGCACCATTTGGTGGGGCGAGTGTAGCCTTATGTGTCTTTCTCAAGGGAATACAGAACCACCCGTACAGCACCTGTGCCCCTCTGTTGAAAGCTAGTTTAGTACTTGTACACAAGGCTACCCGCACTCCGTACTACGAAGGTTTTTGTTGCCCTAGGTCTTTCAATGGTTTTCGCCCTTCTGGTTTCTTAAAAGAGCTGCCATGTCTTGTCGAGTATACAAGCACTATCCAATCCCTCATCAATTCTTATCCAAATGCTCAAATGACTGGCAGTCAAGGCGGGGGCGGGGTGACCAGAGATCAAAGAGAAAGCGTAATCCATACACGTCTTAGAAAATATGCGAGCCTTGTTGGTTATTACTAGTCGGGGATAGCAAGCTGGAAAGAATCGAGGAGAATTAAAAAAGGAGAGGGCCAGCCACTCACAGCACGGCAACCACCAACGATTGACGATGGCATCACGTTGCCTCTTTGGTTTGCTGAAAAAAGAAGCAAAAAGGACCCACGGGGGAGCCACTTGGCAAGATTCCATCTGTACGAAGAAGCATTGAATTAGGTAACAAAAAGACTATTCGAGCGGGACCAAGGTGTAGACTACATATTTTCGGAGCTCCAAAAAAAGTTGAAAAAGAAAAAAAAACCCCAAGTTCCAGAGACGAGGTAAGAAGACCAGTGGTATTATCCGAGCTTGCTGTCGTGACATGAAGTGGCGGTCAAATCGATATGAGGCGGCGACGGGAGAAACTGACCCGCCGCCAGTGTTTTGCAACAGGTGGCACGTTGCAAGTGCAAGTAAACTACATAGTGTCATGGCTCTAAGTTGGCATAACGCCCTTTGTAAATTCAGCTACTGTCACTTTTGAATCGCCGTCTAATCAATCGCTGAATGCCCCTTCATCTGTCTGTTGTCCAACTCAACTTGGAAAAGGATCATAGTTGACAAAACCGAGCAAGGTTGTCGACGGTTATCACGGCGATAAAAGCTAGACGGCATCAAAATGACGAGATCACAAGGCCAAAAAGTCGTCCCACCGGCTGCCGTCAGCTCTGAATTCCATTACGTACAAATCCAAATCTCAACCGTGTCGGACGCCAATTCGTTGTACGTGTATCCCCTTCGGTGGCCAAAAGAGAAGAGTTGCCCCTGTTGAGCCTTCATGCAGGTGTTGTCTTTCCGTCACGCCTTTTCGTAAGGAACCGCATCTCACAAGTGGCGTCGCAGAGAACTTAATTCTTGTTTTACTCCGTCCTGCATTGGGCGGTTACGCCACATTTGCTTCCAATTTTCCATCTCCGCGGATGTCTCTGGTTCTCGAATCAGATTGGTCCATTTGGTTGTATTATCTGGTTATTTTGCTCTATTGGGCTTGTCCGTGTCCAAGAGACATCCCTGATTGGTTAATACCTGATTCGCTCACGTACTGCTTTCTCGTTTTTAAACTTGCTTTTCTCTCCTCTTATTGGCTGGCTTTCTTACAGCTCACTATCCCAAATATGTACGGAGTACAGGAGTATTAAATACAAGTATGGATGGAGTATCCGAGTACAAGGTAATACAGAATCCTATGTCACCTTAGCAACTCGCTCAAAAGCACAAGGCTCGCCAGTCTTCAGCCCAGAAGGACTGGTAACACGGAGTACTGATACTCGATTATATGCAGTGGTTTAGATTCGCCTATTCCGTACAAAATCCCGTGTAGGAAAATGAGAATTTAACTTGTAAATTATCTAGAAATATCTTTTCTTTCTCTTTTCTTTATTAGCTACGAGGGTAGGCTTGATATGGCCAGCCAACTGGGGCCAGCTGTATGTATAGTGGTCACATGTTAATAGTGGGTAAATATTATTACTTTAGGACCTGCTTCACAGGCCATTTCCAGTTTCCCCCTGCTTGTATTTGGCTAGTCCAACCGGTGAGCGCTTAACTGCGTCGGTCAAGGTAGACGAGGGGTAGGCCGGTGATATATTCGGGACACTTCCAATCCCCCAATGAAAAGTCACAGCCCCAAGAAAACCATGGCCCACGTTCAAAGTGCCACTCTACCTAGCCCCCGGCTTGCCCGCCACAATAAACCACCAATGGGTATGTAGATGTGATGCGTGTGGGTGGTAGGGGCAGTAAAGGTTCAATATATTCATTTTCTCGACGTGCTCGTTGCCGTCCCTAGTCTATGTAAAAAGAGAAAAAAAAAAGTAGCATTTCGTTGTGCACAATACTCCCAATCTGCCATGCCGATGAACCAAAAAGCAAAACGCGAAACCTCCACGCTCTCTGAACAGCCTTGATAGTTTATTTCTTAAATGTCGCGCTCCTTCCACCTTGAATGGGTGGCGCTTTCCTAGCGCCCTTGGGGCCATCCTCCCCAGCACGAGAGTATGGATCAAAGATCTTGGGCGCCTGGACGTTGGCGACAGTCTCGGTCGTGGGATCGGCCCGCTTGGTGTGGAGAACTGACGGGGCATTGGCATAGTCGAATGGCGTTTCACTTGCTGCTTGAAGTCTTTCGGCGGCCTTGGCCTTTTCCCTTTCTTGCCTCTTCTTTTCCTTCTTTGCTTTCTTCTCCTTTTTCTTCTGTTTCGCTAAGCGTTTGGCTTCTTTCTTCGAAAGTTTGTCGTTGGTCGATGGCGCGGAATCTTCGCCCAATTCCATGGTTGCATCTCCGTCTTCTGACTTACTGCTTGTTCCATCCTCTTCCTGTGGGCTTGTCTGAGCCTTGTGCTCCGCTTCTGAGCTCAAGCTCGAGCCCTCACCCAAAACTTCCTCTAAGTCCGACTCGTGGCTTCTCTTCGTACCACGTTGGAGGGTGAACTCTTCTTCGGTAAGTTCCGGCTCTGGCTCCGGCAGTGGTGTAGATGTAGGTTCCGGATGGACTTCCTCAACAGCGGCGACCTCCTTCACTGTGCCGATAAGTGATGGGTATCGAAGTTGCCAGGGGAGTGGCATAAAGCCATCGTCTCTTGACTGCTTCCTGTCCTCTTCGCTGTCCCAAACCGAGCTCAGTGCGACCTCTCCAAAAAGTTGTGATTTGGTAAACCGTGGGGTTGGCTCAACATCAATTGTATCGGCGACGTCTGCCCCAGAGTCGTCTAGCCGTATTGAGACGTGATGACCAGAAGCTCTTTTATCCGATGCCAAGTATTGGAACAAGCTAGGGCCTGTAGCACCGGAAGCTCGTGCATTTTGGACAAGCTTCCATATCTCCTGGGATGAAGACCGCGCCAGTCGAGAATATGGTGGTATTAAGCTTATGAGAGCTTTTAAATCCGGTGGAAGTACCCGGGCAATCTCCAATACGGTTTGCTGACTCATGATAAAACCTGGGCTTTCGTCCGCCATGCGAGCAGCCTCATCCCTCCATTTCCAGATGGCCCGGAAGACGGCGAATTGTTCGCCTGTCATTGGCTGAGGGTATTTCAGCAGGTTGTTGTACCAGCCCCGAGCACCGCTGCCAGTAGCAGAGTCGCAAGTCAACCGCTCGTACCGCGTCAGTGCCATTTTCTTTGATTTTTGCAAGACTTGGCCAATATAGTCCGTCTCCTCTTGTGACCGGTCAGACTTGTCAACCAATTCATTGCGCATCATGTCAAAAATATAGAGAAGAAAGTGGGTATCAGACTGTGCATAAAGGAGCATCTCCTTGGGAAGGGGCCTAGAAAAGTTAGTCAAGAGGGGCCCTGGAAGTAGAAAGAGTTTTGGGCATACCGTATCCTCCAGTCCGCAAGCTGGTACCTTTTATCGGCATCAAAGTCCACAAATTTCTTCAAAAGATAGGCGAGGCTGCGATACGGATAACTGAGTACCGCAGCAGCAAGACAAGTATCGAAGTAGCCATTTAGATAGAGGCCGAAATCTCTTTGCAACCATTTCACATCCATAAATGCGCCATGTAAGACCTAGGAATCCAACTGTTAGGGAGAGGGGGAAAACAGTCGAGCGACATAAATTCATACCTTGATAATACTAGGATCAGCAAAGACCTCGTTTAAAACCTCGAGTCGGTGTCGCCATGGTTGTAGGGTATCGATTATCCAATCGTGGTTTCGTGTGCTGATCTGCATCAAGCATGTTAAGCCGTAGTATGAGCGTAAATCGTTATGTTCGAGATCGATGGCAATCTCGGTTGCCTCCTTGAGCACGTCGAGCATCTCTAGGACCCCGTAATAGGTATCAACCCATATAGCCTTCGTTTTCTCGAGTGGAGCGTATTTGATCGGTTCGGCGTGGTGGAACATGCGGTCTGGGTATGTCATGTTTGCGATTTCTGAGGAGTAAGGGTGGCTGTAGCTATCATTATAATCGAATGTTAGTAATAGTCCGAAGTCTTCAGCCTACAAAAATTATACATACCCCTCTGTCTCGCCTTCACCCTCTAAGGGTAATACACTCTCGTCAAGTGGCATTAAAGCATGGGGCTTTTTGGTGAGGACTGGTTTCCATGGCGCCGACGAAAAGTTGTCGACAGCGATGTTGAACAATAGTTGGGGCTTGGCGATGCTGACATTCCGGTATACTCGCTCGAGAGTTCCGGTCGTTTTAGGTTTCTTAAATGTTGAACTCTGGAAGGAAAGAATGAGCTGCGTCCAATATTTTGGAGAAACGATGACCTGATTTTCTGGTAGGGCAGCGAGGATATACTTACCGATTCGGAGGTTGGAGGGTCTTTCCTTTTTACCATGCCAGTGAATTCGTCGAGGGCACGATCCGCTTTCTCGAAGGCGGCGTCGACAACATCGACTATTTGCTGCCACTGCAAATCAATGGCTTCATCATCGTCCAGACGGGGCGCGGTAACCCCAGTGCATGCGCTAGCAACCGAACTTAGGAGGCGATTCGAAAGATTCAAAATGCGAGAGGCGCTGTTGTCGAGTTTCTGGGCAATATCGGGTCGTACAGTTCGTTGAAAGGATAGATCCTCAGCGGCGACTCGGGTGACCGATTTGATGGTCGAGACAAGAGAGTTTTGGATGTCGGTCTGCAAAGACTTGAACTCTTGCGACGTTTCTGTTTCTTCAGTTGCCATGAGCCCGTTGCGCCAGGATTACCTGGTTTTGGTCGGCTGTATGTTTGTTTGGCACAATTCGTGATTGCTTGATCTAGGCCAAATTTTTTTTCTTTGTACTACTCCGTAAAGTACATACAACTGGTCGAGGGGCTTGGTACATTTCAGTGGGACATGCTCTAGGATAGACCCACCACTCGTTACTGGCATTGGTACTAACAAATCACAAGTATGATGGGTCCAATGTAATCAAGATAAAGCTTCCCGCTTCTTATCGATAATGAATCGCGATGGGTTGTCACCCCATAATCTTAAAAGGCTGATGAGAGTCGAGGCAACCAACCTACTTGACGCAGTCCTTCTAGTACCCCATTGATCCCGCCCTCCACCTCCAAGCTGTTTAGCTATTGACTGGGCTCCCGGAGGTTCAGGGAAATCTTGGTCCTCAACATACCGCACAACAGGTGCCCTCAATTCACTGCAAGTTTTGATCATGTCGGCCTCTCTCGCGCCAGAATGTAACGAAGTCAAAGAGTGCGTATATACCCCCAACGAAATTATTCCTATCCCTTATTCCGGACTGTTCCTTACAATATGTTTTAGGCGATACGATACCTGCTTTTTAAAATGGTATAGTGAAAGTATGGATGCATTCATATCAGTGCATCTGTGACTTGGCTAACATGACGCCTCGATTGCCAGAATATCTTCGTGGCGTACGGTCGGATGACAAGGAATGCGAAGCCATGTTCAAAGACTATCAGAAATGCCTTGGGGTGAGTTATTCCCAGCAGCCCTACAAGTTCCTTTCCTCAGGTTCATCACAAAATGCCAGACTTCTCGGCCTCAAATAAGAGCCTCAACTTATCCTATCCGCTAGGTTGCACTAAAGTCCAGAGGCATCGATAAGCTTCTTACCGATGCGCGGGAGGACAATAAAGAAAATGACGCCACATATACAAGTCGCAAATAGATCCTCGAACTCTCAGGTATTGAGGGCGCAACATCGCCTCTAACAACCTAGAGTTGGAACTTGAAAGATGGAAAGCAAGCGAGGCTAATGGCACGATGGCTGACCTGTGACGGCGCCGGTCTGGATTATAAGTGCCGCTCACTACTCCAATGTGTTTTTAATGAACGTTAGAACAAAGTCTGTTATACCGGCCAAAAAAAAAAAAAAGAGGGCTACCAAATTCTCCATTCAATTATTAGTCTGTGCTTTAAATACGGAGTAGTATGTACATAATAGTTTACAGGCCAATCAATTATAGGCGTGTGTGCTATTAAAACAGCGCTGTCGCTGTCGTGGCGGTTGAGGGACCACCAATGCACTACAAGTATTTGCTGGCCTGGCCCTGTCGATCGCTGTGTATTACTCCGTATTGGCACCAATTACGGAGTAGACTTGACCGCCTATTGCTCCATAAATCCATAAAATACGGAGTACTCCGTACTTCCCACCAATGCCAATTGATGGGTCGAAAACCCCACGACCACGACAGCACGATGCAAGTACAAGGATACTTGTCGTGCAGGAGGGGATGATCACTACGGAGCAGGCAATAATCTCGAGTTTTTTTCATCTTGTCCCAATTGTCGTACCAAACCTTGCCTCACGCACTTATCCCCCTCCAGATCGAATTTCTCGCACCAGCTGTCCGGCTTTCGACGCATTCCCATCTCCTCTCGGAATATTTCGTCTTTTGGGTTTGGCATGCTCCCATTGTCAATCCCACTCGCCCCTTCGCCTTCTCCACATTCATAATAAGCTTCACTGGTGAACCGCCAAGCCTTCTTCTCGTCTCCTACATAATTCGTCATTTTGTGTCTCGGCATGTTGAGCCTGGTCCGCAGGCCGTGATAGCCTCACATTGTTATTTCACTTATGCACCCATTTTCAGTCCTCACGCTAGCGATCTTCGTTGCCGGCTATATCACTGCAAGGTGGGATCTGGTCACTCGGCTCTATGAGCTTGCGATTTTCGCCTGGAACTACGGCGTTATTGTACGTACCTACCTCCCAACAGCACCATGCCGCGACCTTCCAATTAACGCATCATTTAGGCTCGGGCCACTAAAGGTTTGGCTGGTCTTACGTTGCTTTTCCTCCTCATCTATCTCCCTGTTCAAAAGCTAGCGACTTTCCAAACAACACTGGTACGCCTTGCCCCCTCGACGTGACGCGCAGCGCGCTCCTCAGCTAACACATCTTTTTTTCACGCACAGCACCCTCGCAACGTTCGCACCGGAATCTCTGCGAGAGAGCAGCTGAGGCGCAGGGGTTCCTTCTGAACGCATCCCCCGACTCCTTTGACCCGACAACACCACAACACAGTCTAACCCCCTACCCTTCAACCAGCGGGTTCATATTTCGGTTGACATGGTTGAAGATGAGGGCCTGATGCGAGTATTCTGGCCGATAGATATTGCCAAATCGGAATTTCCCGGCGTCGTTGTTGGCTGGAAGAATTCTGATTTGGACATATTTGTCGTTGCCGTCCTTGATGTCACCGATGTCCGTAACATTCTGCTACCGCATCATCTCAAACTTCCATGCTCCTAGACTGACAAAGTTATCAGCCTCGAAATGTCGAATACCACCTTCAGACCGGCACGCTTCTCAATAATGCGCCTCACTCCATCCACCGTGCCTATGAACTATGTGGCCACCGTTCCATGCACGTTCTCGGCGTGTCTAATGCGTCGCCCAGCACCGTTGCTACTCTCGAACCCTCGTGGGTCTCCATCACCACGGGCCCGATTTTTCAAGTCCCGCGCATCAGTTGTGCCCGAGCTTCGACGATCCAAATTGTCCTATACAAGCGCCCCCAGCCGCCTAGAATGCAATATGTATCCTTGAATCCAATTTCACTGGAGCTCGGCGACAAGAACTCGGTCAACCTGGATGCCATTGCCGGAGGTGTTGAAGGCGAAGACGAGCGAAAAGAAAAAGGGCGCCGCGAGCGTAAAAAGGCCATGGTGGAGAAGCTGAAGAATCATACTCTCCCGCAAAGACCACCTTCTGCCAAGGAGAAGGCCCTCCCCCAGATTGTCACACAGATGAATTGGGCTTGGGAACTTGAAGCTCTGCTGCAGAAGAATGTGCCTCTCATCGGAATCCGCCCTAAGAGGAGCCTCAGCGTTTCGGAGCGTGTCGTAGAATCGGCCACCACAATGAAGGACATCGTGAGTACGTATCTATGGCAGCTTTTCGTCGTCTACATCTTTCCGATTGCGAAACGGAGCTCGATACTGCTCCTCATTGGCCATCGAATCATGGCGGAAATGTTACTTCTCATTCTCGAGTTCCGCGCGAGACCCAATTACTCCTCTCTCAAGGATATCTCAGCGACTGCCCAGCAAGTCGAAATCCGCCTGCAGCAGTTCTGCTACTGGCCGATCCAGTACATGACACTACGGCAACGAAAAAACGATTGGGCTAGTGTGACAACGAGCCATGTTGATTATATTCGCTTCTTCAACAGTCTATGGCTCGTAGCGAACGACGTCATCATTGGCATTGCTCTCGGATCATACATCATTGAACATTCCGAATGGGTTGCGCAGGAAATAAGCTCCATGCTGGATGCCTATACTATTCAAGCACTTCACCGCAGCATTTCATGGCTTATGGGTTGGCCTGCTGGTCTCAAGCTCAATAGCGAACTGGCCGTGTTTCTTGGCGACTTGTTCCTATGGGTCATCGATTACTGGTCGGGATGTATCAACATGCTGCACCCCCTCTTGCCAGCTCTCGTATGGTTTATTGGGTTCTCCAGTTTTGCCGGCGCAAGCATGCCGATCGCCTTGTTTTCCGATCTCCTATCCGCCCTCACGGTTCACATCTACTCATTTTATCTTGCATCCGCTCGCATCTTTAACTGGCAACTCACCATCCTAATCTCGCTCTTTCACCTCTTCCGCGGAAAGAAACATAATGTTCTTCGACACAGAATTGACTCGTGCGACTACGACTTGGACCAGCTTCTTGTCGGCACCATTCTTTTCACCCTGCTTTTCTTCCTCCTCCCTACCGTGGTAGTCTTCTACCTCAACTTTGCTGTTGCGAGAATGATGATCATTTCTCTCAAGGCCATTTTCGACACGCTACTTTCGTGCCTCAACCACTTTCCATTGTTTGCGATTATGCTTCGAACCAAAGATCCTGGCAGACTTCCTGGTACGTCCCGGCCACAATTCTCCCCCTCCCCCTCCCCTTCCCCTTCCCCCCTGGAACAGTTACTGACTCAACCCCAGGTGGTGTGCGTTTTGAGCTTGGAGATAGCCGTTTTTATGATGACTTACCAGCAAGCAATTCTTCCAACGACACGCCAATATCTGTCATTTGTGTCAAAGTAGGCCAATAACTAAATATATCTGCCACTTTTCAAAGGATGGACACATGCTAACATGTTAATTTCGGTAGCCCGTTCCTCTTACCCTAAGGACAATGTTCAATCAATATTTCCAGATGGGGCAGCGAATTCGAAAGCACTATCTGTCGCCGCGAGTTCTACTTTGCCTTCTGACGGGAAAGTTCGTGCCGCCCATTGACCGTAAGAGTTTATACAGCCTTCAATACAGCATGCTGCCAGCGAAGCGTGCTGGCATTCGGGAGACGTGGGATACCCTCAATACCATAACTTTTGGCGGAGTACAGAACGGCTACCCTATGCCCATGGGCAACGGCAGAAGAAAAATGCCCGGCGTGAACAAAGGGAGATATAGATCAGGCTTTTGCAAATAATGAGCCAAGAGACCAAATACAGAAACATATTGATGATATTATTGATTGTGTGACACGTTCTGCAATGGCCTGGGTGAAATAGCCTTGCTTTCCAACTGCACACTGCATGGATGGGGGACATTAACTGACTAAGAATTACCTGGAAGCCTATCCCCTACCTACCCCACCCTTCTATATCATTCCAGGACACACCAATCGCTATATCGTCAAGTCCCGCCAAAGGTCAACTTGGCTCTCTCCCCTCCCTAAATCTAACATCCACGGCACTTCTTCTCACTAATTATTGCCCGGTGAATATATACCCACTGAAGCCAACGAGCAGCGAACTAAACTCCTCTCGAGAATGATGGATTCTCAACAGACATTCTACCAACGATTCCAGGAATCTACTTCTTGTACGAAATGGCCCTACTACTTACTGACTTAGCGTTTGCCACGTCCGTGGACCAAAATGCTAAGCATAACATCACGAGTGTAGCTTTTCAAGATCGGATATCGCATTTACAGGACTTGCCACCTGGTAACGAACGGCAAAAGGCCATTGATGAGATTCGGAGTGGTTTGTCTAAGTTGGGTACGAGTCTTGCGGATGAAGCGTACAGTCTTCCCACATATGACCAGAAGAGCTTAAATGAGGTTTGCCATGGGATTGAATATTGCGAGTCTAGATTAGAGTATTGTTGACACGTGATTTGCAGGCTCTTAAGAATGTGAGTGAGAAGCTCAATGAGACGGCTGTCAAAGTCGCTCCTCGAAGTCGCTTCCAGTTCAAGAGTAGGCAGCAAGGAGGCAGCTCGAAACCTGACTTGCGGAGAAACGTGGGTGGCTTTCCAATAAATCAACAGAGTATGGCAGAGACATCAAAAGCGGCGGATCAAAACACCGAGCGCCCGGAATCAAAAGATTACAATGCCGAAATAGCCAAAGAAAGCGCGTCTGTGGTCCGCCGGCCGAGCTTCTCGTCGGCGTCTGATATATCCATCTCGGAACAGACCAGCCTTCACATTGCAGTGCCCGCAACTGCGTCAGGCGCCGCAACGTACGGCAGTCTCGTATCCATCTCCCGTTGCATTGTCGATCTATTCCCCCCAACCTCGAAGGACAAGCATTTCTCCGGCATGGCCCTGAAAAACATCACCAGCAGCATCATAATCGCCGGGACCGTCCTAGGCCCAATTCATATGACGGGAATCAGCGATTCGGTGATTATCGCCTCGACGCGCCAAATCCGAATCCACGAGTGTAAAAATGTCGATATATACTTGCATTGTACCAGCCACCCAATCATTGAAGATTGCTCCGGCATGCGGTTCGCTCCTCTTCCAAGCCGATTCGTAAGTAAAGGAGCTGTTGCCATGCAACATCAATGTGTCGGCCTGTCGGCTAACGTATTCACCGCATAGAAATCCCCCCTCACACAGGATGAGGTAAACCATTGGGACCAAGTCAATGATTTTAAGTGGCTGAAGGCCGACCATAGTCCAAATTGGAGTCTTCTCCCGGAAACGGGGAGAATAAGTGACGATAAGCTGTCACAGATAACGTCAACAGATGACGGGTCGAATCTTGACGAGAAGCTGAGAGCTGCTGGCATTGGCCTTGATCGGTGATATGAAAATCAAGACTGAATGGAGGGGGAGGGTGGCGGAACAGTCCGGGCATGCCTCGCTAATCTGCCAACGGCTTGGAGGCGTCCCTTGAATTCGGAGTAGTAATAATAATCAAATAGAATCGGCTATGCCTTGTCGTGCATTGCCGTGTCTTCGACGGCAGCGAAATTGGCCCCATCCGCTTTAAGCTGGTCCAGAACCTTGTTTTGAAGGCGAATCTTCTCCTCCAGCTCTCGGATCTCCTCTTCCTGCTGTTCCATAGTTCGATCCATGTCAGGTAAAGCCTTAATCTGCGCCCTAGCCTTCTGCAACTTGTGCTTGAGATTATCCGTTGCCGTAGGAATGTCCTTGAGAGAAATAGCGCCAGAAGGACCAGACGAGGTCAATCCAGGCGTAGAACCAGGCAGCGGGGTGTTTCCGGATCCAAGGCCGGGGATCGCAGATGACGATTCAATTGTCCCGCGAAGCCGGTCCATGATAGTTGCCAGTTCCGTGAGAGCATCGAGGGCATCTGGTGAGAGGGTTGGCGGGAGAGCCAACGGATGTGGAGGATTTGCCATGGTCAATTTTGCAGATGTCTTCTGACCGGTTCTTGCGTCAAGTTAAATGGTGTGAGGGACGGTTAGTCCTTGCCTGCCTCCTGGTTATGTTGATGGGGGGCGGGAAGAAATACGTTGGTGGCTGTTTTGGTGCTATTGTCACCACTACACTTGGTGTTGTTGTTGAGATTCGCTGTTAATGCAGGACGATTTACACTGTACAGGTACAGAAAAAGCATTCACTTCACTTGATCGAGAGAGGTGGGGTCTTGATCCAGGTCCCTGGGGAGCATGACTAAGCTGGACTTGGCGATGCCCAATCGGGGCCCTCCCACTGGGGTCTTATTATAGATGAACAACCTGCAGATTATCGAATTGCACGTTGGAAACCAGGTCGCAGTAGCGAACTTCCTAGATATTGCAACGCCGGCCCTAGCAGCAAATACTTTATACTATTCTTCTCGGCCAACACACAGCTCCCTCGCTTCTTGTGGACCCCTCGTCACCATGATTTGGTGGTTCTGGATACCATCTTGAATGCTGGAGAGGTCAACACACACCTATGCAACACCACCTAACCCCTTTATAAAACGCCTGATAACCTCTTAAACTGTATTGTAGTCCTGGCACAAACAAAAAGAATACGAAAGGATGATTTGGCGAGTTACGTAAGAACAGCGCGCCCCTCTAGGCAAAAAGGGAAGGTTGAAGTCCAACGGGGTGGCAGGCCCGGTGCGTTGCAACCCGGATATAACCAAGCTTCTTAGAACAGAACCAGGGGTTTCAATCAAACCTTTTCCCAGATCCACATCCCTCTAAGCGGTCGCCTTGACGGGCTCTTCGGAGGCTACGGCCTCTGCCGGGGCGGTCTCGGCCGTGGCCTTGCCATCGGCAGTCTGGATCTCGCCGCCCTTGTTCTCGATAACATTGCTTTCATTGGTCGCGTCTGTGGCCCACTTGGGGGGCTTGGCCCATGCCTCCTCATGCCACGGGCCGGCATCGCTGAACTCGCAGCCACCCTCGCATGCGCAGCTGCCACCAAATTCTTTGGGAAGGTTCTCGGCCGGGATCTGAGCGAGGAGTTCCTTCTGGTAGCCGTATCCAAGAATATGGATCTTTTGCACGGTAACGGGGTCGATCCATCCCTTGATCATGCTCCAGACAGTTGAGAAGCCCCAAGGTGCGTTGATAATATACAAGCGGCCAAGACGTTCGGGATAATAATTCTGAGAGAGACCAGAGGCCGAGCGGATGTGCGAGTAGACTTGAGGGATCTTGGTAAGGGTAACACCCTTGAGATCCATGATGGTACAGCAAGTCTCGAGGAGGTGGCCAGCCTTTCGGCTACAGGCGGGTAGGCGAGGGTCGGCAAGACGCTCATACTCAACAGCGAGGTTCGAAAGCATACGCTCCGACGTCGTAATCTTGTACATGGCAGGCAAGTCAATGTTGCCAAACTGTTCAATGTACACGGGCCGACCATCCTGATCACTGGTATGAGATGCCATACGTAAGACGGAAGGGACGAGACAGTACATACCTTGTCTGTCTTGTGATAGTACTGAGGGTAGTATTTGATTAGTTGGGCCTTTTCAGGGAAGTCCCAAGTGGGGATAAGGTCATCCAACGCAGTATCCTTCCTCCAAGTCTCGCATTCCTCGAACCTAGAAGCCAGTGTTAGCTTCACATGATCGACATTGTGTATCTTTCCATATTCTTGTTTGTTTACATACATGGCCTGGGAAAGGGCGACGTCAAACTTGCGAGCACGCAAGAATCGAAGCTACAAGATCACAATGTCAAAACAATCTTCCAAGTGTTAAGGGGGTTGGGGTATATACCAGCGTAAGGGAGTCTAGGCGTTTCGTGTACCCCTTGGCTTCAAGAAGCATCCGAAGCTGGAACAGCTGTGCCTGCTGGTCGGGCTTGAGGTATCCCGGATGGCCATCTTGTGCAATGGGGGCCGTTGTGGGAAAGTCGTAGTCGTCGTATTTCGGATCGAGCTCCATGATGGAGAGGGGAGCGGTCTGACAGCTAAGGTAGAGAGTTCGTGGGTTTGGGCCGTTCAAAGAAACGGATCGAAGACGTGAGTTTAAAAAATGTGGTTCCTGGTGGTAGGAATATCGAATGTATCGATGGCCCTCAGATTGAGCGGATTTTTGCAAAGGAGAGGGTTGACGAACACTTGTCAAGAGGGACACGAGTTGTTATTCCCCTATTACTACCTGGTGAAGCGAATTTTGGGTATGGGATACTTAGTGTTGCGCGGGGCAGGCAGCCCCCCACCTTATGTAATCCGAACAGAGTTCCTACTACTCCGTACTCCGTATGGATTGTTACTGTGGACAAGTACGGAGTATGTATCGCTGCTCCGTATTATTGACATGGATTCAAAACAAATTCAAAGTATTTCGCTACTGTGTTTGCCACTTTGTCCATAACACTTAGCGTGCCCCGTTGTCCCTACTTCGATACTTTTAATGACGCAACACCAGCGTGTTTTCATGTACTTGTATCCGAGTGGATGGATGCAAGACAATTTAACAAACGACCGTGCAAAAGCAGTCTAGAGGCTGGTATCAACAAGAGAGATGGCATGGACTTCAAACCATGTGAGGTGAGATCAAAGGGCAAAGGGAGCATCACATGAAACCCGCGCAAATAGAGAAGCAACTCGTACTGTGAGTAAACACCGAAGATGACCAATTTATTGGCGCTGGACTCTGATACTCGTAATACTTGTTTGAGGGACGTGACATATTGTTTTACGAGTACGAGCAACGTGACCTCCTCTTTATGTTGACCGAGTTTAGGTTTATTCCTTATTCTGGTAGGGTGTTTCATCAGTTACTCCGTACAACACAAGAAACTAAGGTGTCATCCCGTATTAGCCTATCCTCCTCTCGACTGTGTCCGAACATCTTTGTCTACCCGGATATTTTCTATCCTTCCTAGCTTTTTTGTTCCCTTCCTTTGATCATGCCTACAAACTACCAGATTTGGCACCAATATATCCTCTAATAATTTCGCGCAAGAAGGTATTTGCAGTTCGTCCTAGAATACGTTTCCTCAACCGTCTGCCTCATCATCGTCATCATTCTTGGTCTGTTTCCCTTGGCTTGAGCCTTCCTCCGGTTTCTCTTTTCTTTTTTGAACAACCTCCCAGTTATAAACACGAGCGATCGCAACTTCCAAGGTCTGTTTCACTTTGTTAGCAAAGCATACTAGATTTGGCAAGATGAGGGAGCCGTGGTAGGAGAGCAGGTAGCTTACAGTGATCTGCTCTCTTAAAAAGTCCAAATCCTCCTCGCAGTTTGCCAGGGTAGTCTTAGCAGCAGAAAGTCTGGTATTGAGGAGGGTTTCTGCCTCGTCGAGCGGATATGCCAGCATAACGTTTGCCTGTATGTAAACATTAATATACGAAAGGTTCAAAGGGAGGCAGCGGCTGGTAAGGAGAGAATCCACGGACCCCTAGCCAAATATAAACTTCCTCGGTGGGAGGCACATAAGCCTTTGTATATAATGTGTCGTTTAATTCGAAGGTGGTCTCGAGAGGCTCGTCGTCATCCTGGGGTATAGCTGTTAGCACAATCGTCGAAGAGGCTGCAGTCGAAGAATTTGGATTCGTAGAACCTTTCGAAGTTTCAGAAACCTCACGGTCTCCAGAGTTTTTTGTATATCAGGTAGCTTCTCGTTTAAGCTTGCCACACGTTTTTGCAAATTTAGCTCCATGAATTGGTATTTTCTGTTGATTGGCAACATCCTTGTCAGTGAGGAGGACGGAATGGAGATTTTCGAGCGATATTTGAAGGAGACCCCGGCAAGTAGAGCAGGGACTTCGAGACATACGAGATCATCTCCTGGAAGGACCGCAATGTGCCTTCCACTTCATCACGCGACGAGACATAGTCTTCGACCTTGTCGACAAACGGGGCAAATGGAATCCCGCGGGGATTGGTCGAGGCATCGTCCTTCCTATGTGTTTCGGGGAAATGTCAGCCGGGCTAGAGTCAAATTATTGTAAGGAGCAGGCAAATATGATATCCAAGCTCCTTTTGGAAATTGGGCGGAAGAGCCTACCCAGCTGACGTCGAGACGTCTTTTTCTTTGCCCGACATGGCTAATTATCAACAGATTCGTACTAGCACGTCATGAGAGAGCTTTTGAAAGCCCAAGATACGTATCTAGAGTGAACCAGGGTTGGGGGGAAATTCTTTCCTCTGTTGCTTTGAGCCTGCTGTCGCAAGATAGCCTAATGGGGGGGGAGGGGTTAAGATGCCTGTAAATGATATTGCAGGGCTGACAAAATCAGACCTATTAGTGGAACAAGCCCTTAAAAGGTGATACGGCGATAGCTGTGGGGGGACTTGATAGAGACTTTGGCGGGGCTCCCTAGAAGCACTATTTTGTGAACGATGGCTAGTTCGAAACATGTATATCACAGGTACACACATAGGAACGCCTGGCTGACAACAGAATGAGCATCGAAAAATACAAGTAAATTTTGGGTATCAAAATGGGCTTTCTACATAAAGCGATTCGAATGCCCCGTAACTCCAATTACTCCAGCCATTCCTTAATCCTTGGTCCCAAGAGAAAGACAGGTTTGAAAAATCAATGGACGCCAAAATCTTCGCCTGCGTTAGCCCCGATCATCGGCAAACATAACATGGAAAGTGAAGGCCCATGCAAAGATGTCCGTAGGCAATTTCAACGACCCTCCGAGACGACGTATTCTCCTGCAACCCTGGCTCTCTCCATTTTTGCGACCACTGACGGCATCTCACGTTGCAGGCTTGCGAGTCCGCTTGCGGCCCTAGCGTATGAATTTTCGATCTCAGACTGTCGCTCCAGAAGCTGGTCTGCCAGAAAGCTTTCAAGCGGAGGGTGGCTGGCAGCCTGGAGCTTGGTATATTCGTTGAGACGATTGAGTGCAGCATCATCCGCTTCGAGGGAAGCACGGGCGTTGCCAGCGAATCGCGCGGCCACATGTGCTGGGACTTTTCGCTTTAGGGCGGCAATTTCAGCTAATAAATCTTCCTCCTCACGAGCAAGGTCTAAAAGCCGTTGGTGGGCGCTATCGTCGAACGGTTCGTAGGCGGTTTGTGGTTGCGCCGCATTTTTGTTTGTGGATGTGGGTAGTGAGACTGGAACTGGGAGGCCATTAATGACCAAATTGGGCGAGGCCATGTCGAATGTTCTTGCTATATACTAATATCCAATTTAATAGCGAATCCAATGAAGCACGAGGAAAACGAATTGAGCCATACCTCGTCGACGAGCTTTTCTATTTGGGACCTGAGTTCATCCTCTTCTTCTTCTTCTTCAGGCTTTCCCATTGGTGGAAATGCTTCATTGAGCCGTTCTAAAGCTGTGCGCTTAACATTCTCGATGAGATATGTCAAATCCTCCGGGTACTGCAGCTCTATTTTGCGATGGTGGGCGGAAGACTCCATCTTAGTTGTACAGGTTAAAGGCTTAGTATATCAAGCAGGTCTCGAGAGAAATAGGATTCCTATGCTGGTAAACGTGGTTGTGTTCTTCTCCTATTGCTTTCAAGGTAATGATTTGCAGTCGCATTGTAATCAGAAGGCACGTCTGAAGTAAACAAAGCGCTTGGCATGGTCAACTTCCTTATCAGATAACAGTCCGAGCTTTAACCGAGAGGGTAATTGGTATTACCCCGCATTTCTTTTTTCAAGGTACGTCACTCATGTTGTGAACCAACTTCAGGCATTTGATAGGACATTTTTGAACTTTAGACTTTGAGGTTTCCCAGTTCTGCGTTGTGTTTTAATCCACCCAATATTCAAAATATTGTTACCATTTGGATACAGATCCAAAAATGGATGCTCATACTTAAGGGAAAAGACTCTTGTCTCTAGATTCTCATCGACAAACCGACCCACAAAAACCTCTTACATGTCACCTTCGTCTTCATCACTCGACTCCTGAGATCATGTCATAGTCCTCCTGGATTTGGCTCAATAATCTAATCGGCATCAACACCCCCTCGAGACGAGCCTCCACGCTCTTTCTTCGATAGGCACGGTTAGCCCACAGACTGAGATTTTGCCAGGGCATTCGTTGAGCCTCCGGCGCATTTGCCACAGCGAGGGCATGGTAAAGAGCATCAGGTCCGATGCAATTTCTAAGGACGGCGGTAAGTATCAAGGGTGTAGAGTGCGCATAAATTCGGAAGCATACTGGGGAAGATGAGATCAAGGGAATCAGGTCATGGATCGAACCCATTGAAGCCAAAATCATAACAATAAGCTCCGGGCTGGGGTTTTCCAGGGCTGGCCATGATTCAATGTCATGTCGTGGCCGAGATTGTCAATGTCACTGAGAAGATCGAGAGAGTCTACGTCGATGGCTTTTCGAGAAATTAGAATTATTCAAGTAATTTTCCTCTTATTATTTTTCCAATATAAATTTTAAGTAGGGTAAGCTGTTAGGAGGGAGGTCAGAGGAAATTCTTTATTGTCGGGATGGGATGCCTGGAAGGCCACCGCTTAACTCCACACTCCGCTGATGCCTATGTTCCAGCACCTGGCCAATCACCCAGAGTGTAAATCAAGCAAACAACTAGTGTATATTCAAACCATTCATCTTTATTCCGCAACGCTTCCATCTGTGTCGTTTAGGTACCTATTAATTCTGATTATCGTTTTGATTTTATAGGCCTCCTCGCAGCCACGGCGGCTTTGATGCAAGGGCCCACAGGCTGTGTGTAGATAGACCTTTTGGTGTTTCAAGATGCAGACTTTGTCGGATAATGATTCTTTATTGTCTGACCTCCCGTGCTCCCGGGTAGTCTTCTTCTATGTGCGGGTTGGTTAATCCATAGAACGACATAAAGGCAGTAGTGGGTTTTCAAATAGCATGCTTGAGATATGTGAGACGAAAAGAATGTAATCTGCGGGATACTTGATCTATCGAGAACTAAAGATAAAAACAGAAGAGTCAATGGCTGCAACGCATAAAAGAATTCGTGTGTGTATAAACGTGGAAAACAACATAACATCGCGATAAGCCGGCAATCTGATGGTGAGGCACAAGTTCCGAAACAAACTTGTGAAAGAGGACCTATTCTTAGGGAAGGAAGCCCCTCCTCGGATTGGACCATAATTTTCACATCGTACCTCGGCCATCTTGGTCCTATATTGGGAGTCGCCAGGTGACACAAGTTCCAGATGACGGCAATTTATAAAGCACTTCGTGCTGACTGACCCGGTGCGTAATATCTAAGGTTGGCCAAGTTCGGACACGAAGGGAAATAGCCGAACATGAAGAACAATATCGAAATCATCCGCAAGGCGAAACCACAAGAAACAAAATACATCATCAATCGTTAAGAAAAAAGGCCTAGGTGAAAGTTATTGGGGGAGCATCGACTTTGCCTCTTCATCAGTGAGAAGTATCTCGTGAACAGGTTCACGGCGGTGTTCGAGCGGAACATATTCGCAGTCGAAGTATGACGGAAGGAAGATTTCTTATCCGGTGTGTTAGTAGAAGACTATTGAGCTGGACATGGTTGAGCATACCAGGATTCCAAGTGAAACCTTGGCTCGACGAGAGGTATGAAATCTGGCGGCAAACCACGTTAGCGTGGTTAAAGACGATTGGCGTTGGGAGAATTCCTTACCAGGCGAGGGGGGCCATCCGGGTCACCAACATTGATTACAATGCACTCTTGTTTTGAGATAGCATCGCCTATCAGAAGAATAAAAGGGTGAGAACTACGCAGTCAAGAAGAGGAAGAAGAAAGACGGTGTGTCCATACTTAGTAGGCTTTGTCGCCTCACATGAGTTCGAGGGCTCGGGGAGTTGGGGGAGCTGGATGTCGAGGGAGGCGAATACGACGATGCCGGAGAACTGGAATACGGTGACATGGAGGACGATCCTCTTGGCTCGGTCGCTTTGCCACGACGGGTGAATTGTGCGTTCGGATTCGATCCGGTCGGGATCATTATGGAGGATGACATTTCGGTAGTATAGAATGGAGGTCCTGTTATCGGTCGTGACGAGGTGCAAGACACAAGAGGTGGGATTTTGAGTTTCGAGGAGGTGTATTAATGAGGCTACTCAAGGCGGCCGAGTCTGGTGCAGGTGTGTAAGGCAGGAGTAGAAGGTAGCCTGTACCTAAGCACGTGCCAGACGATGTAGCAGGCTGGTGATAGGCTGATAATAGAAATCCGACCAAGGCAGAAGACCAGAGCAGAACAGTGGAACGACTGTTTTGTAACAGGGAGGGGTCAGATCATAGCTTCGTCCAGGTGAGTCTGACCCGAGAATGAATGAACAAGCTCGCGAAGAGTAATACGGAGGGACAAGTTAGTAAGGAAGACGCTGCTGCGTGTGTTTATATATGGGCGGGAGGTATCGCCAGAATTACAAGAAAACGGTCAAGTTTAAGTTCGCAGGTAAGCTCAATACGAAAAGGGTGTTGAGGATTAGATTAATGGAGATGTAATACGGAGTATGCACAGTACAGAGAAGAAGCGAGCTGTAGGGAAATACGTAGGTCATATGGTAGGTAATAATAAGAGGAGTACTTCCCAGGTAGGTAAGTGCAGTCATAGATAGGACTATTACCTTGTTGCCTGACAGCGAGGCAAGACGCGGGTACACATGGCCCAATAAGCTTCCCATACTGTGGTCATGACGTTTCTTAACGAAGCTCATGTACTCCGTACTCCGTACTCCATACTAATAAACTCCGTAATAGTCACCTTCTCCTCCCTTGGCAGGCAGGGGTCCAAGTGGGAGGGAGCCTCGTAACCAATCAAATCCAATGTGGGGCCATCTCTGATTCATACCTAGCCAACAGCAGGCCCAATGCAGTCCCCCCGAAGTACTCCGTACTTCGTACAGTGGAGGGTCTCTATCATGTCATGTGACCTTTGCTTGCATAATCCTTTGATTACTTAACCCGAGCAGCTGCGTACCTTGCTGGCGCCTGCTTGTTCGTGTGCTGGTTGGAGAAAACAGGGCATGTTGAAGCTCACTACAACATCATTGTACACTCAACCCAACCAATCCGTCATTTGCGTTTCGCATCCTCAAATTAATTGACATATCTCCCACATCTTCAGTTCTTTTTAGCGTTTTGTTCTTAGGCAAACGGAGAATTACCTCGACCCTGCGACTGTATCCGATTATTTTGCCTCCCTTCCTCTTTCCTCTCCACGATGGGCGACATAGCTGTTGAGAATCCATCGAGCCACGCGGCCCTACACAAAAAGACGCTGCCTTCAGCAATACCGAATATCGAAAGCTTCGAAGGCCTTGCTGCAGAGGGTGGGGATGATTATGCGACCTTGAAGAAGTTACAACGACAACTCGAGTACATTCAACTACAGGAAGAATACATCAAAGATGAGCAGAGGAGTCTCAAGCGCGAGCTTGTTCGCGCACAGGAGGAGATTAAGCGCATTCAAAGTGTTCCCTTAGTAATTGGCCAGTTCATGGAGGCTATTGACCAAAAGTAAGGCATCCTCTGCGATAACGGGAAACCGTCTGGAAACGACGAGTGCATGCAAAGAAATCTATATTGACTCTCTTTTCTCTACCTCACAGCACCGGAATTGTCCAATCCAGCACGGGATCGAACTACGTAGTTCGCGTCCTGTCGACACTCGACCGTGAGAAGCTCAAGCCCTCATCTTCGGTCGCCCTGCACAGACACTCGAACGCCCTTGTCGACATCCTTCCCCCCGAAGCGGACTCCTCAATTGCCATGCTTGGTATTGACGAAAAGCCAGACGTGACGTACGCTGATGTTGGTGGACTTGACATGCAAAAACAGGAAATCCGTGAGGCTGTCGAGCTCCCACTCACCCATTTCGACCTATACAAACAAATCGGTATCGACCCACCGCGTGGTGTGCTCTTGTATGGACCACCTGGTACTGGTAAAACAATGCTGGTCAAGGCTGTCGCTAACTCAACGACGGCCAACTTCATTCGCGTTGTCGGTTCCGAATTCGTGCAAAAGTACCTTGGCGAGGGCCCCCGAATGGTCCGCGATGTGTTCCGCATGGCCCGTGAAAATGCACCTGCCATCATCTTCATTGATGAAATTGACGCCATTGCCACCAAGCGATTCGACGCCCAGACAGGAGCTGATCGAGAAGTGCAGCGTATCCTTCTTGAGCTGCTCAACCAAATGGATGGTTTCGACCAGACCAGCAACGTCAAGGTCATCATGGCAACCAACCGTGCCGATACGCTAGACCCTGCTCTCCTCCGTCCTGGACGTCTCGATCGTAAGATTGAGTTCCCATCGTTGCGAGATCGCCGTGAACGACGTCTCATCTTCAGCACCATCGCCTCGAAGATGAGCCTGGCTCCGGAAGTCGACCTCGACAGTTTGATCGTGCGTAATGACCCCCTCTCAGGCGCTGTTATTGCTGCCATCATGCAGGAGGCTGGTCTCCGCGCAGTCCGCAAAAACCGATACAACATCATTCAGAGCGACCTCGAGGATGCCTACTCGAGCCAGGTCAAGGGGACAAGCGATGAGAACAAGTTTGAATTCTACAAATAAAGGAATTCCTTTCTCTACCACGTGGAGGCAACATGGATTTTGGAGTGGAGCATACAGCATGTCTGGGGATGGAATACAACAGTCAACCGGGCTGTCACAGACTCGGCCCTTTGTGACTCTCATTTCCCACGCCAGGACTTTTTTCGTTTTTTGTAATCCTACGGTTGAGGTTGAAGGCGCGTATTTGTATCCGGTCTTTGGCTGGGAAGGAGGCTTGCGCGTTTCGGGCGCCTTGTTCGTGTAGACTAGGTAAATTGGACAATATTCATCAGTCATGTCCTGTTGTATCTCCTCGTCCACGTATTTAATGATTTGTGCCCTCTCGACAGGTCCATTCCATGGATGACTTTATGCAAGCAAATATGCTGTCGCAGTAATTATCCTATCACTTACAGTACAGTAACGACAACAACAACTGGTCATTTCGGGAAAATGTCACCACCAACAACCAGTAAGAGCAATGAAAACAGCCAAACAATTGATTAGGGATTTCATAATGTTCCAAACACCTGCTTCTAATTTCCGTTTTGTCCTACACTACTTTTTGGTGTGTTTTTGAGACCTCCTGTTTCCCAGAGCGCCTTTTCCCCGCCCGAAACACGATTGAATTTTGTATGTATGACGAGTGTGCCCATAAGACAGATACAAGCAAGTGGATATAAGGTAGGCGGCAGGTGAGTAGATCAGACGGGGGGTGTGTGTAAATAGAGAGGAGTGAGAGAGGGGGAAGGAATAGTATGGGCGGATCGATGATGGTAGAGGCGAGAGGATGGAAGAAAAAGGGGACAGAAAAGAAAAGACCATGATAAAAATTGGGTATCTCCTTTCCATAAACCATTTCGTAGAACCGGGGGACTGGAGTAGTACAAGGGGGTTGAAGGCATTAAGATTAACGGGACCAAGCCCAACCCGGTCCAAGATTGCCAAAATCAAAAGAAACAGTGGTAGTTTGCACGCTTTAGGCTCCGGCTTATAAGATGCTGGTGATATGCAAATGCAGTCAAATGATGCGCCGTTTACGCCTCAAACAAGCCCAGTCAAGAAACAAAAGTAATCCGTAGATAGTTTAGGCGACAGACAGTAAATTTGGTCGTTATTCTCCCTCAGGCGCTCAGTTGCACACCCAACTCGAGCAGTAGGCGAACAAAGTGAGTGTGAAGCTCAATAAAAAAGTCGGGTAAGCCAACAAGTTCAGGAAGGCCACGCGACTTGATATTAGGCCCCTGACCAGGGGCACCGCCTCCACGCGCAAAGCCTGAGCCAGCCAAGAGGAAGCTGCTGACCCCACGGTCGAGAGCGTTGGTGTTGTGGTTTGGCGATACGTGGGTCGAACCGACAGCGCCGCCGCCGCCGCCGCTTAACATGGCACCGGGTCCGCCGATGATGGGGCTCGAGGACTCGCTAGTTCTCTCAGCTTCAGCTTCTGCCAAGCGTTGAATCCAGTGTGCAAGATCCTGAAAGGCGGCTGCGATGAAAGCAAACGTTTTCATGGCCAAGCGCTCGCGGTTCGTGCTCAAAGCAAGGAGTGCATAGACGCGCTTGTGACCACGCGCATGTACGTCGGGGATGCGGAAAATGTAGGCTGTTGTGTATCCTGTGAGCGGGTCGCCAAAGAAGATGGGGCCATCAGACGTGGCGGAACCCGAGCTGTGCGTGGTGGCAAAGGCGGAAGTCGCGGAGGCCTGCGGGGAGGCATTGGGCGTCGTCATGCCTGTCCTGGTAGGCCGCGGCAGCGTCTCAAATGAGAGGCTGCGAAGACATGACGAGCGCACAATCGAGAATGAAGAGGGAATGAGGGGTTCTTTTGTTGAGATATACTCCATGAAATGCATGTGGGCGTCGGGGCGGCTTGCTGACGAAGAAACGCTCGAGGTAGAGGGTGAGGAGGCCGGATCGTTTCTGCGGACGTTTTGGGAGCGGCCATTCATCGGCGTGGAGATGTCACCCTCGTTGTCGCTGTTGGTGGGGGAGGCTTTTGTGGATGCGGAGCTTGACGCTGCGCCGCCGAGGCCATAAACTCTGGCATAGGGCGCCTTTGTCCGGAGCGTAGGGCCACGCGATTCAGACCGCTCCCTTGCCGGGCCGTCTTGGAGCTTAGGGAGCGTCATGGCGCAGTTTTGGCAAGGATTTGCTCGCTTCGTCACGACATCGTCGTAAGTCTTCCTATAGCTGGAGTCTCTCCGGGGGAGACCATGCCGGCGGGGGTGTTCTTCCGAGAGCCTCTTTGGACTATCTGGAGGTGTCTCGATAGCTGGCCCAGAAGCCAATGATTGTGGATGCGCGGATGATCGTAGGAGAGAAGTCCTGGCGCTATGAAGCTCGTGGTCGGTGGTGGGTGCGGTGTTGGTGCCCTTTGCGGCAGCGAGGTTGAGTTTGCGAAGAGCATCGTTCACGACATTGATGGAAGGCGAGGCAGAGGGAGTCGCAGCTTGATTAGAAGGCCGTAAACGGTCATCAGAAAGATGCGGCACGTCATCCGAGTCGAAGCATGTTGAGCATGGTACGGGGAGGCCCTCCGTGACCATAAGAGGGGTGGGTCCGTGAACTTCACAGTAGTGGGCGAGACAGAGCTGAATTTGAGATGCCAACATTAGAAATCAGAGTTCGGCTGAGGAGTATCGTGAAGCTGAGGAGAGAAGGGGTAGATGAGAGGTGAGAAAAAGCGTGAGAAAAAGAGAGGGAGAGGAAGATCAAGACTGTGAAAGGGAGCAAACGGAGAGGATGAATTTTGGGAAGATAAGGTTTGAGGTCGGACGAGGCCGATGACTGGGCCCGACTCCCTCAAGCTTCGCTTAGCTATTGAGAAGCGGCCGGCTCCCCAATCATGGATGGGGAAATTTTGGGAGGGAAACGAGGCTATGGGGATAATTGGCCGGCCATGGGCAAGGAAGCATGTGGAAATCTGGTGGCAAACAGGTGTTGGATGTTATTAGTACAGAGGTTAGTGTGGTGTGGTGGGTGTAGTGGGTTTGGTGGGTTTAGTGGACTGGTGGGGTTTGCTCTTTCTCGCAGGAGAGCCGGGGGGAGGAAAGAAGACCTGATATTAGGTCTTTTTTGGCAAGGTTCGCTTCCGACAGGTTGGGCAGGCACAATCAGGCGAGAAAAACGGCAGAATTGCAGGGAAGGAGCAGGGGTAAAGGCTGATCCTGGAATGCTATCCTCAGCGAGCAGTGGGGACACACCTGATTGGTGGAAGCACTTTTGGGGGTTAGGCGAATCAAGAAATAACGGGGAAATGTCTCAAACAGGGGGCAAGGTACGATGAAGAGAACCGGATGGGATGCTTGTTCCTGGTCTTGCCCAAAAAAAGATATGACAAGGTGGTAAGAAACGGGATAGGAGGATGGGAATAGTGTGGTGGAAGAGAAATGGGTTTTGATCTTCCCGGATTCTTTTTTCCTTCCCACGCTTCGTCTTCTTATTTCTTTTCCGGTAAAGGGCGTAAGGCTGTTACCATCGCTTTTATGCCAACTTGGCTTTCTCGTTTGGTGCCGTGTTTTTTTATATTCCTTTTCGTCATCTTGCACATGAGAGGTAACGCGAAACTGCCAGAGGGCCGGCAACTTGTCTGCACCCTTTTTGCATAGCACCGGGTTCACACTTTGAGAAAGCGATTTCGACCAGGAGACCATTTCATATTCCGTACAATGTGTGCGACTTGGGGATGGTAGCATAGGTGGCTAAAAAGATAAGCGCTGGCCTGCAGCCACCTGCGCCTTATTTGACCTGCTGACCCCCATGCGTCATAGGGCAACGCACTGTTGTACGAGGGGAAAGACGACGATTGTTTCGTGGAATGCTATTTCGCCGTCCCAGAGGGGCAGGCCAATAAACGAATCGTCCAAGAATGTTGTACAAGGAGAGTAATCACACCGGCCGAAGCGAATTCGTGTGCCTGTGCAACTGTACACAAGGTACGAATCGTCATCTGACAAGTCGTTGCCTTTTCGAGAAGACACGGTAACAATTCTGCCAGACCAACGAAAGACATGGATGGCAGTCATGTGCATATGCTTCTGGTAGTGCCGATGCAAGAGGCGGGTTGGTATGAGGCAGTGACATAACCCCTGCAGACCAATGAGGGAGAATGGCGTTGCATATCGCACGAACCAGTGGAACTTGGCAGGAGCATGCAACGCCGGGGCCATGTTCGTGGGATGCACGAAGCAACATGCATGTGAAGGTGTAGCGGGAAAACGAAAAAAAGATGTTTAGCGCACAGCCGAGAACTTACTATGGATGTCATTGTGCACGACCTATTTGCCCGAACTAGTAGCAGGTGCAGAGAGTGTAGAAGTTTGCACACAAAAAAAAAGTGCTGGGAGTATCTTGGTTGGAGGAAATCGAGCTCTGTCGAAGTGAGGACGAAAACAAGGAATGCCACGTAACAAACGGTGAACGAGGCAATCCAAAGATTTCGGTCAGAAAACAAGGGCGAGATAAATTCGCCAGTCGGGCGGTTTGTTCGTTGTATGGTGAGGGGCGTCGATATTTTCTATCAAAAGGCGCCGCATGCGCATTCCCTTGTCGACGACAAAGTCCACCACGAACTAAGAAGCATGAGGCGCGATCAGAGGCAACTCGAAATTCATGGTAGAAAACCCAATCATCCCTAGGCGGTTTGAAGAGAGAAAATAAGGCGATGAGGTGATTGCGCCGCACAGGGAAGTGCTGCTCCCTTTTGTTGTGCAAATGCTGCCGCGGCGTATGGTAAGCGTGCGGATGCAAGGGAGATTCGTTTGGTTCACTAGGCCGGTCGATTTTGGATTTTATTTTTTCATTTGCATGCAGTTCATACCGGAACGGGGGTAATAGGTCCCAAGGTCTCGGAATCGGCGACAAGGGCGTATCGTAGGCTGCCGCAAATTTACTGGGATTGGCGAAGAAGCTGGAACACGGGGTCTAAGTGGGATGTGTGCGCCGTTCAAAAAAGGTCGAAAAAATGGAAAGATCACCCGCACACGACAAACTGAAATTGGTCGAATTCGACGAGTATACGGAGTAGAAAACCGAGAGATCAACAATGGGATACTCGTAAGTCGAAAAAAGAGAATAGACGAATGATTCTGACATTTCGGGAAGGAAAACTAATATCTCTGTGTAGGTGGGGGGCGGGACTACTTTAAGAAATCCGCCTGGGGGCCAAACAACGACCCTGCCACCTAGCTTTATTACACTATTACACCCTGTAGTAGCTGTTTTTGGTAGCGATTGAGTGGAAACCGAATAGCGCATTTTCCTCGGACGTCTTAGCGCTGGGATGGGGGAGATGGGGATGTTCGTTTTGGAAGCAAACGATTTTATTAGTGTCGGGTGGGTCTACTCCGTAAACTAAACTACAAGAAGAGGATCGCAAATCGGGAATGTCGGATTGGACTGGTCGTGTGTGCAGTGTCAAGGACGAATACTCCGTATGAGGAGGGGGGAAACGGGTGGCATGGTCGAGGCATCTAAGATAATCGAAGATGAAAATTGGATAGTGACGCAAAAGGGATATTTTCTAGAGCGAGTATACACACACCAACGACTACGTACTCTGTAATGATGGTAACTACAGAGTACTCCACGTATTCAGACGGTAAAATGGTTTGGGAAGGGGGGGTGGGGGGGGGCGGTGAAAAGCGTGATCGGAGGATGTTGGAAATTCCCCGTACGAGCTGCTAACATTTAGGCCGAAGTAATTATAAACTAGCTTGGATGGACAGACAAGCTCTCATACGCTACAGAGGCAAAATACATTTGCACATGTCCAGTCCAAGTAAGCTGTACCTCATGCGACACACGGGGAGCCACGGAAGACAAGGGGACAGGAGAAAAAAATTGAGTGAAACTGTCTAATATGAGGTTCCAGCTCTGGATGTTAGGAATAGATCGCCTGTGCCGACGGGACGCGGGAACGAACAGTTGGTGGCGCGCGTTGCGTTGGGTTGCTCATGGAGGGATTATTGATCAGCGGTTGCCCTCTTCTCTTCCCTTCCCCCCACATAAGGAGTAATAAGAAATTATGGCGTGAAGACTGGAACAACGCAGCCTTAGAGAACAGACATGCCACTAGACCAGCTTCCCAACGCACTAGTTTACTTATGGGTCCCTCCGTTTGACTTATTATTACATGTAAACCATCCGAACACTGTTCCAGAGATGAATTAATTTTGTTGAAAAGGACAGCAACACACTTTTCTTCTTCTCATCATTTTCCCCCGCAGATTGTGTACCTTCCGTATAGCTGAACAGGAAGCGAACCCCGGACCCCTCCAGATTGCGGTGAGCCAAACAGAGAAGACGGGCAGGCGTAAGGGCAATTTACGGAGCACTTGGACAACGCAAAGGTTCAGCACCTCCTTCTCCCATCCCTCTCTTTGATCCTTGTAAGTCACTCGTCCCGAATAATATTCAAGCACCCTGCATGCAGAACTTCCAGCGAGGGGGGTCGGAGAATGGATACTCAATATTATTAATACCCCTCTCTTCCTCTTGCAGAGCACTCCGTAAAATATCTCAACAATGCGGTCGTGCGGAGCAAAGGCCCTCAAAAAACATGCTGAGGGAAAGGGGAAAATTCAATGACGGCTGGCCATGGACTGCTGTGGAGTACGTAACCACGCATGGCCAGACAAGGGCCTGGGCCTAGGCAAGGACCTGGAAACATATCCGTACTCCGTAAGATCCTACCCAGGGGCGTGGGCGCGGGCATGGAACGTGGGATGAAGACTAGGGGTTTTGAGTTCTAGTGTGTCACTAATAACAGGGGAGCCAGCCTCAGGGTTTCCTTGATGCAATGCATGCGTTTTCGCGGCCCAAGTCGACATCGGAGAGGGGGAGGGGAGGGGGAGGGGTTCGGCCAAAAACGAAAAAGCCACATAAGGCCAGACACTGATGTACTCCGTAGTTTAAACATTATTACCGAGACCATGCTTGCTTCTTTTGGTGGCTGCATGTTGTTGTTGGCCGAGAAGCCCGGCTCCGTAATATCGAAGAGGTCTATCCCTGTTAGAGTCGATGCTGCATATTATTAGTATGACCAGTCTACGGAGTAAACTAGAAGAAAGCCGCCGTTCTTTAGCCTCTGTCCAAGCCACTACTGTTCGCCGCCACGTTAGAAAGGCACTATTATTAATCGACAGACTCGCTCCCGTACTCCGTATTTTGCTTATATACGGAGTAGTACTATTCTAGTAAACTTCAATTTGAGGAAGCACCACATCGTCGTCCATTTTGCCCCTGGAGACTGCAGGATTAGCATCATTTCGAATAACCTGTGGCTTGATGTCTGCTCTTGTAGTTTACGAGTACTCCGTACGGGAGCATGTATTCCCACACCACGGTGTACGGAGTACGAGGCTTAATACTACAAGCCCATCAATACGGAGTAAACTACTATCGGCATCTGACCTAACACCCCTCTGTGCACAGCGAGAACCCCACCAACACCCACTGGAACGGCGAGCCTGGCCAGCACCGCTTCACGCACCAAACCAGGCGGCCTTCTCCTACGGAGTATTAGCAAGGGTCTAATACCCCCTTGAATGTTCCAATTCGTACGGAGTAAGGAGTATGGAGTATTACGGAGTATTAATGATGCAGTTATCTGCTTGTTAGGAATGAATCGACAGACTCGGGTGCTCGCAATCTATCTTTCTGTACGAGTAAAAAAAAACCCACCATCGGTCTCATACAATTATCCCGATTCGCGAGCATGGTATGGAGTGCAATAAAAAGGGAGAAAGTGCCTGGTCGCACAAGCTCAGAGAAAGAATCGGAAACTAGGTGCGGGTGATGGGTCGGGTGATTAAGGACGTGTCGACGCACGACGAAAGGGGCAGAAGGAAACTTCGAGAGACTAATAAAAATTAAGTGAAAGAGATCTCGGTAAGCAGTTGCAGCTTTCTTTCCCTCCCCTTGTTTTCGTCTGATGGTGCTCGAAAAAGGGAGGTCGTATTGCTCCCACTCCTCCCCGAACCCTTCCCCGAAGGGGAAAAAACTAAATCAAGCCCATGATGGCTTTTCCAGCTGGTGACGATATCCCGCCCGGAACCCATATGCAAGGTATTTTTCCATGCGTGCTTCGACGAAATTCCACCGCACGTAACACGGAATGCACATGGAGGACATGGAGGAGGGTCAGTGCGACGCATGTAATGTTGCACGCCGACAGGAAAAATAAGACCACCGACCATGGAAATGTGACTTTGCACGGTGGAAGATGGGAACACTACTTGACCGACAATATGGAGCGCAATATTCAGGCCCTGGAAAGACGGATCATCGTGTTTGTCTGCCGAGCCGTCAACGCCATTCCATAACTTGCCTACGGAGTAATATTTCAACAGATCGATGGATCAAAAGGGCTTTCCGAACATACAGAGTTGCCAAACTGCTTGACCCCTGCTGAAGAAGAAGCTGGCCACCTCATTTCCTGCCAGACTAAAAAGGATCATTTGGCAAAAGTTCAACATGCAAGATCGGGCAAGTGCTAATTCTTTAACGAGCACCCAACAAAAGAAAAAAAAAACCTAGCTAGAGCTCTTGCTTCTTCCCCTGGTTGGACCTTTAGCTCGGACATAGACTCGGCCTCCACCGAGATCCACGTTTACCCAGTGGTCTTGGACGTAAACCAAATCCAGGCAGTCCTCTTAGCCCAACGTCAAGACGGACCAGCCCGATTGAGAAACCGAGACGAACTAATACTAATACTAAACTACTTGTAATACGGAGTACTCCGTATTAGTAGTTTAGTATTTCACCAACAAGTCCAGTCCATCCACCAATTTCACTTGCTCGTTCTGGGTTAAAGATATCCCCCACAGCCCACCCGGAAGCATACAAGTACGGAGTAACAACCTTCACACGTGCGGGTAAAAGGGTAAACAGGCGTGGATTGCTAGACGAGACACCTGGAAAGGGATGAACTACCCAATTCGGGGAGAGACGTGCCGTAAGGGGAAGGAAGACAAGTAAACTACCGAGTATGAATGCTCATCATGAGCAGCCCGGAAACATGCAGTTTCGCGTTGCGGCCGAGCGGGTTGGATCGGACTTTCTTTTGTGGAAAAAAAAGGGGGGGGGGGAAGAGTCGCCGAATAGGGGGAGAGATGATAAATCGCACCACGATAATACTCGGTAATTGTTTAATGCTCCGTACCCAGCCTGATATTAACCCAAGAGACTTCTCGTTGGTTTTTTTTTTCGGACGAGAATGCTTGCTTCCAAGCTTTCCCTCCTTGGGGCGAAGATGGCTGGCCAGCCCAAAAAAAAAACACACGAGAACCCACTTGGGAATCTTCTTACAGTAATTATGGACTTTGCATCCTAGCGCCGCCGTACAAGTTCCCAGCAGGGTCCACAGCGAATGAAGGGGTGATCCGCCCTGTCAGCCACACCAGATTAGCGTGGGCCGCAGATGGAGTACGGAGTACGGAGTAATACTTGTATTGCTTCTCGAACACTTTGAGTTCCACGATATGGTTATGGTTGGTACCTTTGGCCAGCCAACGAGACCCAACATCACAATCCATACAGAGTACAGAGTAGATACCCCCTACAAACATCACCATCCCATACCCATCTGCCCATCTGCCCATCTGCCCATCTGCCCATTTTAGCCACACCGGTCCGCAATCCCCATCGCAAAACCCTAAACCAAACCCAAGAGACCTATTCTCAACTCCAAACCAGAAAAATGACAAGGCGGGGGAGCCGAAACAAGTACGGAGTATTCAGAATCCGACTTCTGCCGCTCGGTTCCGGCCCGGCGGGACGGCTCTTCGATTCCCTTGTCTCTGCAATGCTGCACGAATCTTCTTGGCCTTCACCCGTCGCCCGCACAGCGGCACTTTTGGTGGGATTTTGCCGTTAGGGCAGAAGAGGTCCGTTCTTTTTTTTTGTTTTTTTTTTTTTTTGCATGTGATGTGAGGATGCCACCCACGCCAAAAGTAACGATTGATTCTACTCCGTACAGGGGAACAAAGTCTGAAGGAAAGACTATGTCGTCTCGATATTTTATGGAAACGCCGTCACCCAAACAGCCCGGATTGCTTTTTTAATTCCTTTTGCCTTTTTTTGCGCGGTGAATAAACGCAGAGAGAGAGAGAGAGAGATCATGAGAAAACCCCCGTGCCAGACAATCCGTTTATTAGATATTACTCCGTGTCAAAAATACAACATGATCCTAAAACTCCTGATATCATTGCCGTCCACCACTCTCTGAAGTTTGGCCCGATGCACCTAATCTTGCCCTAGGGCATAATGACTAGATGCTTCAAGGGAAAGTAAAGAGGCCAAAAAAAGACAAGAAATATATTACCAAATGCGATCGTTTGCCCCTCCAACCAAGATTCCGTGCCTGGCAATTTTGCTCTGGAACCTGCAGGTTGAAGCCGAAAGCAAAAAGAAATTGGGCATGGTAATAATTAGTACACGATGTGCTTTCATAAACACATCAACACGACACGCTCCCACTCGGCCCACCAGCTAGATAGAAACCCCAAGCTTGTCCTCCCTATCAATGTCGGCAAGCCAAGGAGTACCGGCCTTCTGGCGGGACTCAAGTTGGGGCCAGGCAAGGCATGGCCCTACAGCTCCTGGCGTTTCGGTGCGGGCTCGTCATCGCCATCATTGTCGCCCAAGTCTCCCATGGGATTATGCTTCTTGTTCCAAAGGTCGTAAAGAACACGGTAGATGAAGAGATATTGGGCTTCCGACTGTACCATCATCTTCCGTTGTTGGCGCAAGTGATCAACAGTAGCATATACAGGATCAAATTCGTCTTCTTCTGGGTGATCGTTCTTCAACGAGGTCCACGATCCTGACTCGAGCTCGCGGATGAGGTGCTCCAGGGCGATAAATGTTCCCGTTCTACCCACGCCAGCGCTGCAGTGAATTATGCGTGGCGCACCCGTGGTGTTGTACTCGCGCGACAAGCGCATTAGTTCGAGAAAGCTCTCAACATCTTCAGCCACGGGTACGCCGAAATCGGGCCACTTGGTATAGAGGAAGTGCCAGACAACGCGCCCCTCGCTCTCGCCTTCTACGTGAAGCACCAGTTTCCTCCTCTCGATGGCGCCGTCGAGAAGAATATCCGTCCTTTCGTGCCGTAGACAGGCACCCCACGAGTCGCGCCATGAATCATTCTCGTTGAGTTGCCACTGGGGGCTGGAGATAGGAAAGTATTCTGAGCACTTAATGGAGCCGCCTTCCGTCATGTTGGTCAATTGAACAATGACAACCGGGCTGGGGAGCTGTTCGGCTACCATCCGCCAGACAAAGTCGCGCGAGCGTTGTGTTGGGCCCTGCATGGCAATGTAACGGAGGGGCTCCCGTGACGCTTGTGCGAAAGGCTCGACAACAATGGGTGACGCATTGACATAATCGAGACTGTCCTTGGGAACCTGAAGTTTGATGCGGTTGTGGTCCCATGGGCGAACGTTGGTGTACCTATCCATGCCTTCCGAGCCAGGTTGATCGGGTGGAAAAGTGAACTCGGCAGATTCACCATTATCGGCCATCGTGGCATTGCTAGAGCGCATCATTTCACTCCACATGATATCCATAAACTTTCCTTTTGCGTCTACTCGTGAGGAGAAACAGCATTTCCAGTCAGATATAATTCTTCCATCCTGACATGTAACTTTCGGGATACGATGAACATACCATTATTAGACAAACGGAGGAATGATGGAAGCATGTTTCGACTTTGGTGATGCGAGGGCCGGCGGCTATACGACTCGTCTGGGCCTTCCTCGTTATTGGTAGACCCGGGCTCTGGGATAAGAAACGGATCTGTAATATGTGGGCGGTGGACAGCGTCCAAGGAGACCTTGAGAGGTGGTTGCCTGTTCTCAGGTGAGCCAGCCATCGATGGTGGGGTCAAGGGCCGGATGAGAGGTGCCGGTGAGCGCCCGCGTTTCTTCATGGCACTACGAAACGACGATTTGGTCGACTTGAAAACCGCCGACAGTGACGGCTTCGACGTTTGGCGGGGGTGCTCAATCGTCAATATGGCGGGGTCCGCATCGGTGGGTGGCGGCGCCCGGCGGGCACGAGGCATCGGAGAGGTGTAAAAGGCGCGAAGGGAAATTTGTAGAGAAGAGGGAACGGCTACGAGGCCAAGTAAGACCTGCTCACAAAGACGCAATGGCCGATTCGTCCAGGACCAGCAAAAGGGCAAGGCGGATCTGGTATGAAATTGCTGCCTGTGAGTGGCAATGGCTGTTTCCGGATGCGTTGTTTCGGTATCGGACGAGGCTGAGCGAGAAAGATGAGGACTGTTGAGCCTGCAATAGACAGGGCCAGACGTCACACTTCTGCGACGATCCGAACCGGCAATCACGAGGGACAAAAAAAGAAGTAGCGAAGTAATAGAGGCCTGCTCGCCTCAAGGAAAGGTGGGAGAGCTATGCGTGCGATGTGTCCGGGCTGTGGTAGGGAAAGTGCGACCAAGCAGATCGGGTGAGTTGACGCAACTTGTGACACATAAAACGGACAGTATCGCGAGGAAGGCGAGAAGAGGGGAATCGGTTGATGATTATGCTAATCGCTCGAATTGATGTATGCAGAGAGGAAGGAAACCAAAAATAAAAAGAAGTCACAACGTCGGCAAACGAAATCAGACGAACGGGGCGATGATTGGGTCGAAGGTGGGGAGGGAGCAGGATGGTCAGCGCGGTTTGCAGGAGTTGCGTTCAGGGGGTGGCAAGGCGATGGGGGTTAAAAAATAGACGCGATATGGACTGGGCTGCAGGTGAAAAACAATTACCGAATGGCCAATAAATGGAAATGAGCGGAAGATTAAAATGTAATAATAAAGTAAGATGCTGGATTTCCAAGAGACATGAGAGATGGAAAAAGAGTTCGGGACTTTGAGACCCTAAAAAATTATGCAGGAGCTAGAAGAGACGAGGGGGCCAAAGAGAGGGTTTCACTTCTATAATTAAACACTAAATCCAAGTTCCACCCGATTTGTCCAGTCCACGAGGTGTTTCATGCACATCTCTCTTCCCCCCCGCCAATTACTGTTAATCCCTAGGACACAACCAATACGGAGTAGACACCAGCTGATACCCGACTTTCTCAAACCTCAGGGTCGTGGGTTGGCAAATGAGCTTCCATATCCACCACCCCCCTTCCCTCCAAAACGAGGTGTAACCGCCTGTGAAGACCACTCGCCTGATTCCGATAGGCACGAGAACAAACGAACGGCAACGGGAAGATGCAGTCAACAGGGAAGCTAGTGGTTTAGGCCGTAGTCTGGAAGACAATCTGCGTCATCACCACTGTACCACCAATCGGAGCCACCCAGGGAGATGACTTTTAGCGTACCAACGCGGCTTGCTCAAAGTTAGGGCCCCCATGCCCCCCCATGCCCCCCAATTCATGGCCCTTCAGGTAGCTGCACACGCGACCTCTGTTTTCCCAGGCTCCAGTTGGTCAGTGGCGAACCCAAAAGAAAAGAGCGGAATGTGAGAGCATCTCAACCTGGCTTTCTGCTTTGTGACGTGTGCCTCTAAGGCTATGCGACGTCAAGGCATTCTTTCCCCCAGTTCTTAATAGTTAATGCCAGAGATTGAGCTGTGCTCTGATACACTTCACCGCAGTCGGGAAGTATGCAGTCGGGAAGTAACTACGTGTAGTTACGCGATTCATAAAATGGTCTGTAAATTCTCACTATGAGAGAGGAGAGGAACGTAGTATACATAGACCGTCGGAGGGTATTTTGTTTGTACAGAAAGGAGGAAGTAAAGAATAATAAAGCGATCAACCAAACGTCCCAAGTCCGATACCCAAAGCCCCTGCCACAATCTTACAATAACATGGTCACATTTAGACGGCAGAGTATACGGCCGTCATCGAATCGCCGCACTCAACTCGCTGTTCCATTTTTGCTTTTCGGCCCTTGCCATCCTCTCCGAGTCGAACTTCGCGCTTCGGCGCAATTTGCAATCGTTGAGCCACCTCGTTTGGCTCTGCCCCGTCGAGCGGCGCAATATACATTGGTGTGTTGGCGTTTGATCGTTTCCCGTTGCCTAGTTGATAATATTCATTGCCACCCCAAAAGAGCACATCGGAGCCCCAGTTGGTATCGCTCGGCCCTCGCTTTTTGTTCGTCGATGTGCGTGTGATGTTGTCCATGACGGCCGATGCGTGGGTGCGGCCTACTGTCAGGTACTTCAATTTGATGGGCACCATTTGGTTGGTCGCATCATTAAATTCAGATAGGGCAGAGAGAGCTTTAACTTTCAACGGACCGACTGTTACGTGAGCCCATTTACCGTTACCGAGTATTCCAGTTAGACCCTGTCCGCACGACCAAAGGTCTTGGGTGACCCGTGGGTTTGTCCTCTTCTTTCCTGCCTGCAGGTCTCCTGCTCCAGCTGCGTCCGTTGCTTCGACAGTAAAGAATGTGGTCTTCCCCCCGGCCATAACGTTGGTCACTTTCGAATCTGTTGCCCAAGGGTACAGATGGTCAGTGGGCACCAAGATGGGCGTATCTATGCTTGTCAAGCCTGGGACGGGCTCAACACCCAGCTGCCCGAACATGTTATCGCCGAAAGAGAAGATACGGCCAGCTTTGTCGAGAACGACGGAATGGGCGTCACCCGTGGCGATTTGGACAATGGGGGAGCCTTGGAAACTCCGAAGTTCGTGGGGTTGGTCGTAAGGGCCTTCTGGGCGTGTTTCCCAGCAAAGTCCTGGGACACCCATTTGTCCTAGCGAGGGAAATTCTGAAGTACTAGATGCTGCTGCGAACACGCGACCTTTGGCTGTGAGGAAAAGCGCATGCTCCAATCCGCTGCTGATGTCCACCACCTTATCGCCCCATGATAGAGACTTTGGGGTCAATATCCGGTAATTACTATCAGCACCCGAACCAGAAGAACTCCAGAATGGAATCCATGAAACTGTGGATGTCTCTGGAGCATTTGTTTTGGTATTTCGAAGGTCGTCGTAAGCGGCGGGCACCGAGTAAACGGTGCCGTTCGATGACAATGCAATGACTCGGTCGGACGAGAGTGAAATCTTAACAAGATCTTTGCCTGATAAAGCAGCTACTGGGCCTGGGATGTCCTTGGAAAAGCCAGAGCCCCAGAGCACGAGGTCTCCTTTCTCAGTGATTGCAGCGCCAAGGTCCGGCTTCAGCTTGAGATCGCGCAATAGCATTCCATCAAAATAGGGAATTCGTTGGGGTGTTTTTATGTAGGGTTCCTTTGACTCTGCATCAATAACCTTTCCGGCATTAGAACCCCATGCATATACACCGGGATGCTCCCAGCTTTTCTTGATCTGTCGGTCCTGAGCATTGATAGCATCGGGGTTCTCGGTCTGTAAGACGGCAGGTTCAACGGGTTTTGGAGACTTGGCTTTTCGCTTCGGTTTCTTAGATTCCGGTTCGGGTTGGCTTCCGGTGATTGTGGGATAGTAGTAAGCTGCCGCTGCTGAAGCTCCAAAGACAGCCACCATGCCCAGATATTTGAGCTTTCCGGACTGGCCTCGCGGTGCCTCGGGCTGTGGTGCGGAACTCGAGTGGCGAACCTTTTGAAAATGGCAGCTTGGATTCCTCGTTACGTGCGGGCGGCCCGCAGCCTGCACGCGAAGAAGTGCGCTTCGCCTCAAAATCATCTTCAATCTGGAATTGATGATGCGCTGAAAAGCTTCTGAAATCCCTTCAATCTCATTCGCTGGTCTTCAAGCTACTACAAGTACAAAGAAGAAAGAAGGTGGCCCAGTGCTCCACTCAAGGCATGCGCATACGCCATATACCTCCCTTGCGCGGTGGGCATGTTGCGTTTATCGGGGAGCCAGGTCTCCATTGAAGGGTTTCCTTTAGCGCCCCACCCCCACTATCCCAGTTGTGCCAGTGAACTAAATTAGATTCATTCTACGCCGTATGGTCCCTGAACAAGCGGCTTGCGACATAACTAGGGACAGATATATGTTCAGACGGCTGGGAAACTGCCGGCCCTCAAATTTCGAAAGACTCGGTCCAGCTCCAACCTCGAGCCGTGCCTGATGTTGCTACACATTGTTAACCATCGCCCGAAATGTACGACGATTCTTGGTATAGCTTCGTCCCCGATCTCGCTGGCAAAGCCCAGCATCCTGTGCCTCAAGCACCCACCCACCAACGCAAGGAGTCCCTCCTAGGCCAGAGTGTAAGTAAGCTTCCAATGCGGGCGCAACTGCCTTCCTGACCGCAGCATCCCATTGACCTTATTCTCTATTCAGGGTACTGGCGCTGCCACTTTGCCAGCCAAGACTCTCACCCAAGTCTTCGAATCTGTCCATGACACCTCCCCCCCCGAACCCGATATTCTGCATCGAGCCCATTCGTCACCAGACCTAAAACGCGATATACTACTGCATTCGTCCCCGAGACCCAGTAAAAAGAGCACTGAAACTCGCGCATCCGGCCGCTCCTGGGAAGCACTGGTTCTCGATGGAATATCACAACCAACGGATCACGATGGCATGATCGTCGAACTCGAGGATGCTACTCTCCTAGATGCGAGCCAACAAAAGTATACGTACGATTACCTGATTTTGTTTCGCCTGGGCTCTTGGCAGTCTTCTAACAATGTGTGGTCACAGCTTGTACCGGGATCAACTCACGTTGACCGAACGTCACCTCGATTCTTTGATTCAGGATGCAAACTCGAGCTTACAAATGCTCAAGACTCTATTTGACTCTTTCGAGTCTGTCGAGAAACAAACGTCCTCATTCCAGGCCCAATGCCAATACCTTCTGACCGAACAGAGGAGACTCGAGACCTTGGCCGATGGCGTTGGGACAAACCTCCATTACTACGAATATATTGATAACGTCACTCGACGCCTTAATGCACCCGGTGCAGCTCGTCTTGTCGACCACGAGTCTTTTGTTGATATCTTGAGTCATTTAGAATCGTGTATCGCGTTCATGGCTAAGAATGTAAGTACAGTGTTGTTTGATTCTAGACTTTTAACACTCACCTTGGCTGACTTCCTCTAGGAATCATATCGAGATGCGGAATCCTACCTGGCGAGGTACCAGTCTTTGTTGACAAAGGCATTGCACCTGCTGGGAGTTGGGTTCAGTAGCAAGCTGGATAGTGTGTCGGCCGACCTGGGCAAGCAAATAGCTGCAACCCAATCAGATTCCGCCCGCCACGCATTGGCATACACCCGGTTCAAAGAAATGGTACTTGAATCATACTCACTCATACCCAATACCCAAGAAGTCGTGTCAAGGGTCTACGACGAGTTCGGACACCCTCGTGACAATGTTACCGCAGGCGACATCTACGCAGACACGGCTCGAAACATTTTCCACTCTTATATACAAATGCGGGATCGTGATCTCAAACCAATGGTACAGCGAGACGTCGAAGAACTCAAAACTGAGGCCAAGGGCGATTCGTTGGAAACTGCCTGTCGCAACTACATAAAGCAGTGTTTTGAGCGCGTGTATAACGAAGCGGAGCTATTTTTCGATATTTTCCGCATCAATCTCACGAGGGATACCGATCCCCAATCTGTCTACTCTGAGCTGAAATCACTCCAGAGGTCACTGGTCAATGTCGCCAATGTTTGGCCGATTGTGACAAATGTACAGACGGCGCTCCAAGGCGCTGAGCTCGCGACTGTGTGTAAGGTTCTGGGATGGCTGTTGGACGAATATCTGCAAGTCGAAATGGATGAAGAACATGAAATGACACCGTTCCAGCGACTCTGTCGCGAAGTTACCGCGGTTCTTCTGAGCGAACACTTGTGGCAATATGCCGACAATCTGTTTGAAGCAGAGGTGATAAAAACAATCACAAAGGCAACGGTTCGTCCCGAGTCTTTGAAGATCGGACCTGTCCTCAACGGCCTTGCGTCATCGAATGCTCATGAACTTGTGAAGAAATCATTGGAGTTACTTTCTCTTTTCGACCAGTGCATGCCTAAGGAGCGTTGCGTAAGTGTGGTCTTCCGGGCCTTTTAATGTTGGCTGATGCTGACTTTTGTTCAATTCTAGCAGAAGAATAGTCCTGTGATTTTCAAGATTGTGAGGGAGACGATTCAAGCCTTGCAACGAGGAGAGGCAAGACTTCGGTCTGTCAAGGGACAAGCAGATCCCGATCTGTTCATGATCAAAAACCTATTGATTTTGAAGAACGGATTAGTTTCTCTCGAAATCGGCGACATTCGGAACCATATGCCATCGATGCAGCACTTTGGTCACATTTGGGATACGCTCAAACCGCAGTCGTGGGCTGGCTTCCTCAGCAACTTCATTCCAGGTTCACTCTGGTCAAGAGGCGCTACAGCACCGGAAATCCCCGCCAAACCAGTCACGGTAGAGGATATGGGCGAGCTGATAGACGAACTCCTGCGGCAATCCATTTACGGATTCACACAGAGGTGGGGTACACTCGTGCATGATGCAGAGACGAAAAAGACTGGAGCCAAACCGCCAGCGAAAGTTGAGAAGGAGTTGGAGGAGATGTTACAGATGGCCTTTAGCAACCAGCCAGAAGTCATCATGAAGTTGAAGGAAGCGATTCATATACAGGTAGAAGCTCAGAAGGAGGCCGGGGCTCAGGAAAAGGGAGAGCGACGGTATTAGAGCCGCTTAGCATGTAGCGGACGCAATGAAGAGGTTATCTGTTTTGACTTTTCAGTGGTTTGGAATAGGGTATGTACATAATTACTAGGTCAAGAAAGATAAGCAAATGTGCCTGGCTGGCACCGGATATTCTAACTACTATGTGCATCAGTCATCATGATATCACACCCCCTGTGAAGTTTGAATGTCATGAATGGCCAGCCAGCCCTTAAATCGAGCGCACTAATACCCGCTGAGCGGTACAATTTCCAGCACATTCACGACTGAGGCCAAATGGCGCAATGGTAGCGCATTGCTTTCCGGTTTACTACATTCCAAGCTGGCAAAGGTTCCAGGTTCGAGCCCTGGTTTGGTCGTCTTTTTGTTTCCATAAACGCTCCATGAACTTCCTTTTTGGAGATGGCAATTTTTGTCTCTCTTTAAACGAACTCGGGGAATTAACTGCGAGCTACTGTTTTGGGGCGTTGTACGTTCCAGAATGGCTTCAGCCTTGGGAGGGTGATGAACATGTGAACAAGAAATTAAGCACGGAGGGTCAATACTATTTTGTATTACTCCTTACTCCGTACTCTCTACTCCGTAGTCAGCGTAGTCAGGGACAAAAAGCAATAGTAGCACGTCATTTAATAGTCCAGTGTCATTCTCAACGCCTTAATTTCTTAGCTCACCATCCCTGCTTATCGCGGAGCTATCTGGTTCCCCCCCCCTCCTCTATCAATTCTAACACCAAAAAAAAAAAAAAAGAACCCGAGGGAACTAGCCGGACACAATACTCACCGCTACACCTCGCATACCCTCATCGTGATCTGTACACCTCTCTTGATACATCTGCATCCTTTTGGATTCGTAAAAGGGCCGTATTCGCCCTCAATTGCATCCCCTGGGTGTTTGATATATTCTTGGGACGCACCCCACAAAAGTGTCGGCAGGTCACGATGAGTGAAGAGAACGGGCAGCAGAATGCTGCTCTGCAAACGGCGAAAGATCTCTTTGCGGGAGCAGCCGGTGGTATTGCGCAGGTCCTAATCGGTATGTACCAATGCCCATCTGGAAACCGAAGAGAAGCTTGTCCCTGCCCGTTGAAAATGCCATTCCACCAATCGCCCGACGTCGCCCGCTAACAGTCCCCCGAAACCCGCAGGCCAACCCTTCGACATCGTCAAAGTCCGCCTCCAAACCAGCAACGCCTACCCCTCCGCCCTCTCCGCCGCAACCTCAATCTGGAAGAACGAAGGACCCCTCGCCTTCTACAAGGGGACGCTAACCCCCCTCATCGGCATCGGCGCCTGTGTGTCGATCCAATTCGGCGCATTCCACAAAGCCCGCCGCTTCTTCGAGACGCAAAACTCATCCAAGTCCTCCTCTTCCGACCTCAGCTACGCACAGTACTACGCCGCCGGCGCCTTTGCGGGCGTAGCGAACTCGGTCATTTCCGGCCCCATCGAACACATCCGCATCCGTTTGCAGACGCAACCCCACGGCGAAGCACGTCTGTACAACGGCCCCATCGATTGCGTGCGGAAACTAGGACACCAGGCCGGTGGCGTAGCGGCCGGCATGTACCGCGGCGAAGTCGTGACCGTCATCCGTGAAGCGCAGGCCTACGGCGCGTGGTTCTTGGCCTTCGAATACCTCATGAACCGAGACGCCGCGCGCAACAACATCGACCGCAAGCAGATTCCCGGCCACCGCGTGGCGTTCTACGGCGGTCTCGCCGGAGAGGTCCTCTGGCTCGCGAGTTACCCCTTTGACGTCATCAAGAGCAAGATGCAGACTGATGGGTTCGGCGCCACGCAGCGGTACGCTTCGATGCGCGATTGCTTTGCGCAGACTTGGCGTGCCGAGGGCATGCGTGGGTTCTGGAAGGGATTGGGCCCGACTCTTCTTCGTGCTATGCCTGTGAGTGCTGGTACTTTTGCTGTTGTCGAGATGACTATGAGGGCTATCAACTAGATGCCGTTGCAATTCATATTGGTGTCGGTACAATGAGCATGGACTTCGTATCTTTTCGGACTTGTTCCAGCAATCTATTTTCAATGTTTAGGGGGGGTTTAAGGTATATTTACACCGGGCTCTTATGTTCCTTTTATTTTTAAAGTTGGGTAATCATTTAGCGATCTTATGTTCATTCGTCTTATTCCGTTGTGAATTCCTTCTATGCTTTGCTTCTACAAAGTGCGAGCCCCAACAATATCTGCATAGTATTCTAGTCTGCATTCTCGATCCTGCGCTGTATTATCTGTCGGGCGTTTGCAGGTGTCAGGGTTTCGATTCCCAGCTCCTCCAAGACCTTCTTCCCTTCTGTATTGTCCGTAAAGACTCGGTCAGTAGCTGTCTTGAGAGACAAAGCGCCATCGCCTCCAGCTTCCACAGGAAGGTTGAGAAGCCGAACAGCCTCCTGTAGGCTCAGCATGGTACCCCCGGAGACACCTTCGAGGGTGGTCAAAGAGAGTATAGCGTCAAGGTCCTGGGCGAATTGAGCGGCACCGAGAGCTGTGAATCGTTGGCGCATCAGAATATCAGACCATAGGGTATCTTGAAGCTTCTCGGTGGCTTTGTGCCAAACCTCACGGAAAGACACGGCATTGAGGGCACGTAAAAGAAATTGGCGGTTACGGTCCATAATCTGTGCGAGCGGTGGTTAGAAATCGTACCAAAAGGTAATGAAAAAAAGGGAGACAAACTCGTAGAGATTCCTCAATCTCGGGACTAACTGGGAGCGTAGAAGGATCTACTCCATGCGTTAGTTGAAGCCACAGACGAACAGATCGTTGTGTACATACCCAGAGGGGAGCCGTCATCGTCATGAATGGTTAGCCATTGAGTGCGCGAAGTGTAGGCTCGGAAAGCCTTGTCATGCGAATCGACTACGGCAGCGACAAGAAACTGTTGCGCGGCCTTGCGGCGGTTTGTATAGGCCGCAATAATTTCATCAAAGAGCCGGCCTTCGTCCCCATCGGATCCAACGGCGCTTGATGTTCTGTCTTTGACTTCCTCATAACTCAATACGCCGCTAAGTCTTTTATTTGCCTGGTTGCGAGTCTGGCCTTGGAGCTTGTCCCACAGATCGATGAAGAACTAGACACGATTGTATCAGCATGTTGATCTCCAAGTCTCATTGGAGTAGAGAAAAAAAAATGGCAGACAGTATACTTACCACCGTGTCGCTCCATCCTTCGAGGGCAGAAATGACATGATCCGAACTACCGAGAACTTTGCAGAGGGTTTCGAAGGCGCCCGTTCCTTCCAAAGCGGCGAGCTGCTCTGCTGTGACGCCGTGGATGGTGCGGCCTACTGTTGACGTGATGGCCTGGTATGCCTCAAGTGAGCCTCGTAGGCGATCGTGGAACTCATCGAGGATATCTAGCTGGATGCCGACAAGGAAGCGAATTTTATGTTTGAACCGCCAGACACCTTTGTACCGCGAAGTTATGGAAGACAACAGATCAACAATGCGGATGGCGCCGAAAGTGGGCTTCGTCTTTCCTATACCGTAGTTATAATCGATTTGGCGCGCATCTTTGGTCTCCATGATGGTGTTGAAGCGGTCAAGAGCAAACTTCCTCTCGGCCTCGAACCACTTCTCGAACCATTCATCCAAGATTTCGGTTGCTAGACCGGGCCAGCCCTCGGAGCTGCCACCATCGTAGTAAAACCGAGACCGGACATCTTCATCGAAAGCCAAAAGGTCTTCCATGAATCTCCCTAGCAGGGCCGGGTTCTGAGCAGCCTCGACGATTGATAGTTGCAGCTTCTCGCGCATAACAGGAAGCATGCTGGTCACCAAGGCGCAGACCGGGTCGACATAGATGGAGCTCTCATCCACGGGCGTGTCGCGAAACTTTTCCACCAAGATCCTAGTAAGATTTGTGCGGAAGAAGTTGGACCACTTATCAACCGTGGACAAAAACCAAGGGAAGCAGTGGCTGCCGAGAGCCTGAAGACTACTAGTCTGCTTGTCACTGAGAAAATGATATCGAAACTCGGCCACAAACATGGCGGCCATGGTATCGAATGCCAAGAGTGTTTTCGGGGAGCTGGCGTAAAGGATATCGGGGAACTGTAAGTCGAGCGTCTTCTCGATACAGCCAGTCCATTCGTCATCCATCTCAGACTCCGGGTCGACGCGCGGCCAGTTGCGATTCTTGAGAATCGTTTCTAGCTCGGAAGTCATAATTCTCTCCATTTCGGTCCAAAGATTTTCAACTGCGCCAGAGACGTAGGTAACAAGGTGAACGGCAGCATCGTCGGCGGGACCCTGGAGCTCCCGCAACTTGGATGCGAGACTGCGCAGTTTCGTATAGGGTGTGAGAGCAGCTTTGGGGTCCGCCGGTAGATGCGAGCGGGCTTGGTTTTGCAATTCATAAACATCTTGCAAAAGCAAGAGATAGTTCTTTGCAAGCTCAATGGCGTGTAGCTTCTTCATCGGCGGCTGGAGGCGGGCGATTGCGCGTCCCGGAGCATCGGAGGACGCGACCCTCTTGACGCGCACATCGATGCTCTGTTGTAGGTTTTGGAAGTCGGTAATTCGAGCATCAAGCTGCTGGCGGCGGGTTGTCGAGGAAGAGCGGGCTGTTTCGAGTTCGCTGGCAGCTGCTTGGAGCTGGGCTTGAAGCTGGTCTTGTTGGGTCTGGACACTGGATATGAGAGCGTCGAGAGACTCTAAGTCCAGGGTAGACTGGAGCCTGTCGTCCAGGTAGTCCTCGACTCGTTGGTCAAGAGGAGCCCCCGAGTCCATTTCGAATCAAAGCAAAAGGGAAGAAGGCAATATGGGTTCGGTTACATGATGGATTCTCGTTAAGCAATACGAGATGGGGTATCCACTAAAGTGAATATGTTGTCTGTTCAGAATCGGTGGGTTGGCTGGTGGCAGGTGGCAGCAAGTGGAGACATTCATGCTCGCATTGATCCATATTACGTAGCTCTTAAGCCCAGGAAAGCGATTCCACACGGCTTGAGCAAACCATAAACCAACCTAACTACTTGAGTATTACTGTAATGCAAATACCTTGTCTTGATTTTCCTGCAGTGTGTATTCGTAGTTGTTGTTCTTGGGCTGCAAATAGACGATAAACTTTCGACTCAAACCGTCAGAGTTCACGCTTTTTGGAAACCAGCGATTGGTTGTTCAACTAATGAAGGCTCCAGACATACACTTCTTGCGGGCGTCAGGGGGCTAGGTTAAAGTTTACTTATAAGCTTCCTTTCGCTAGGTTCTGTCAGGTTCGTAACCAATTAGGTGCAGTGATAATAGGGCTCAGATATCGTCGCTTGGACTAGCCCACGCCATGGATACCTTCTGCGTCACCGTTTTCTCCTACGTAAATTCAGTCGTGTAACATCAGTCCCACATTGCGCCTCTCTTATGGTGGCAGACATCCGGCCGCAGAGTTGTGCGCCAGGATCCATGTATATCGGCCGCTGCCAGTAAGTATCAAGGCCCGGGTACTTGTACACAGTGTATCTGGTTGTTGTCTCTCAGGAAATCTCGATATGGGTTGCTTCCTGTCAAGAAAGAACTGCCTTCTTCTATCAACTGGCTAAGGCATAGTCTCTTGTTTTTTCTACTGAAGGGGACTCGAGTTTGCATGTGGACGGGACAAGGGTTTCCCCAAACATAGACTCTACGTGTGCTCCGTAGAGCTTTATTATTGCCCTGCGGTGTTGGACTTCGCCCCAAAATAGGTTATTGTCTTTCCTATTAGTGGCGCCTTTTGTCTCATAAAAGCCGCGAGGTGTGATCGCTAGGAGGGTAAAATGTTGACGAACTATTGGCCGGGAAGGGTGTTTGTGGTGTATTAGTTTGCGTCAATGGGTTGGTCCTGATATCATGAGTACTTTTCTCTTTCGGGGGACGCGGGGTCGTTATTGTTTATAGACAAATGGCCGAGTTGCTATTTTTGATGAAATCGTGAAGCTGGGATGTTTTCTTTTCGAAATGGATGCGAGTGACGATGCTGGATGAAGGAAGTGGGCGGGGGAGGAAGTGGCCCTTGTACCATACCCTGATACCTTCCGCGACTACGGAGTAGAAACCTCCAATTTCCCGCCCGCTCGACAAAACCTGTTTCTCTTAATTGTGGCGTCCTGAAAAAGGCGTTAGGGTCCCTGAGCTGCGTGCGTGCATGAGTTGGGAGAGCACAAGAACGTGGCTCGGTCAAAAAGCATGTGATTCTCAGTGTATAGATACTCCATAATTACTCCGTAGCCACGCCTCGTAGTCTAAGTGCCACACTCCGCTATTAATGAGTCGTTTGAGGCGCGTACATGTATGTACGGAGTACCTTCTGCTACCTACGGTTGTACCGTTTTCTAATGTCTCGCAGTTCTACGGAGTAGATCTACCAGTGTTATCGTGTTGGGTGGTGTGCAGACCAAAGGGAGGGTGACCTGGTGAATGAGAAGTAGGCACATCACTACGTGTACATCTAATTACATTTCTCAAATGGCTGTGTATCGTCTTATCTTCCCGTCGACTGCCACACCTCAACTTCTTCTCCTTGTTGATTATTTTCTTCTTGCATTATCACCATCCTCGTCCTCGAAATACCCAACCGTGTTAATCGGTCGTGTACTGCTGGTATGACTATCAGGAATCGCCATCGCGAACCTCAATGACCATGGTCGTCGACGAGACCATCTTTTTCGGCTCCCAAGTCGGAGGCCGCTCCATTATCGACTACAACTATACCGATAGCCCCATCAAGTTGCTCCGTTGGGACAGCCTTCTAGTCTTGAAGAATCTCCCCTCTCTATCATGGCTCGTCCATCCCATCTTTCCATACGACTCCGGCCACTTGGATGAGTTGGCACCTACCCGCGAAAACCTCCGCTGCATTGCTATTCATGTTGTCCTCTGTATACTGCAGATCAGCTTCCTCCTTGCTTTGCCTTTGGTTATATTCTTTCCCGGATGGTGTACAGTACTCGCCGTTGTGGCCATGCTTTGGATTAACGATCGTCTTGCATCGTTGCTGAATGCCAAAACGCGAACCATCGTCTCGGAAAGACAATACGCCGAGGCCTTTCCTGAGCACGACCATGAGAAGTGGATATACCTCAATGGGGTTGGTACAGGGTACGTGTTGCGAGTCGCCGTCTGGTTCCTGCGTCTCCTTCTCGCCGTACACTAATATCCGTGTAACAGAGAGCACTGGTTAATGAACAGCATCAATCGTCTTGCCCTGACATTCAAGCGTCCAGTCTTGGGCGTGCATAACCGTACCCGGGGCATCGTCTTCGACCTCCTCGAGTGCATTCTTCAACGCAACTTCAACTACGCCACGGACGACGTGCGCGAGTGCTACAAGATTGTAAAGGAAAGCCTATACGATCCTCGCATCTCAAAGGTCGTCTTCATCCTCCATTCGCAAGGAGGCATCATCGGCGGCCTTGTTATCGACTGGTTACTGCAGGAACTGCCCCAGGATTTGCTCACCAAGCTTGAGGTCTACACCTTTGGGAACGCAGCCAACCATTTTAACAATCCCCATCGTCACGTACTCTCCCAGCGGCTTGCCCAAGAGGACCCCGCGTGCGCCGTCGCTACGACCACAACTACAGTCACCTCATCGTCCCCCGTCGAAACGCCAGAGGCAACGGCCTGCAGCTCACCGCTCGACGCCATCCTCTTCCGCCGCCCCGAAGAAAACTCTATCTCCTCAATCCACACCCTCTCCGCCGCCCAGGACCGGGCGATAGGCTACATCGAACACTACGCCCACACAAACGACTTTGTGGCTCTCATCGGCGTCCTTCACTTTGTCTGCGGCACAACCCCGACAAAATACAAAAAGAACCCCACTACGCCCCGTTTCATGGGCCGTCTCTTCGCCCGTCAAACCCCGCGCGGCGGCCACCAATTCGTACAACACTACCTCGACGGCATGTTCCCCCTCACACGGGACCCCCTCACAGGCAATTTCACAGGCGCCGCCGACCGCAGCGAATTCATGGAGTCACTCGTCGAAGTAGGCAACGACGGCGGAGACGACGATGACGACGTGCGCGAGGCCTTTGAAATCAGCTGGATGGGCCGCAACGGATTCGGAAGCGCCCGTGCAAGCGCCGAGATCGAGCTGTCAGGCAGCGATACTGATAGCTTGTCCGGGCTTGGGTCGGCATTGGGTGGAGCGCGGATTCGGACACGTGGGACTGTCAAAGTCAAGGATTTGAGTCGGTTGTGGCAGTATCGGAATGGGCGGAGTCCGGTTGAGATTCCGCCCTTTTTGATAACTGGGAAGAGGGCGACATTATGACTTTAGGGTTAGGGGTCGACTTGTTTCTTCTTTCATCCTCGTTTTTTTCTTTTTCTTTTTTGGATACTCTCTGCCTGTTTGAAGCGTTTTTTTTTGTTTTGCTTTTTCATGTAAGGCAGGGCGAGGTACTCAAGCTTCTTGACTGCCCAATTCCTCTGTTCTTACCTTCTTTTCGCCATAATGACCAAAGATATCACGTTGTTTCTTCCATTCAAATATCAATAATGAATACTATTCCCCCCCCCCCCCCAAATCATTAGACGTGCAATACCTCACTATTTCAGCGAATACCCCCCAATTCAATTGCCACAGCGAAGTAAAGAGAAAATAAACGACCCGAGAACACAATGCAAGAAAGCCAAAGACCCAATGGCTCATCTTAAGCTTCAAGGACATGAAGTCAAACAAACCCGATCACGAGACTGAAAAAAGCCAAGGTATCACCAAGTTACCCACTTAATTCCCAGCACCCCCCCCCCCCCCCCAAATCTAAAATACCACCTTAGCAAGCTCGGTTTTGACGGGCTCGGAAACAACCAGTGGACCGGGCGAATTTAAAAGACCCAAAGTGTTGGGGGGGGGGGAAATTTCGCTCGTTTACCGAGGGGGCTCCGTGTACGCCGATTGGGCCCGATTTTTTATCTCCTTTTGGGCTACGTTGAACAAAATCACGCAAAATATCGGAGTTGACTTCGCCGGTTCGGAGTACGGGGAACGGACGGAAGATTGGCCATATTCACGATCTCAAGGGTTTTCAAGGTTGACGTAGAGGCCAAGGCAAAAGACACGAGACAGTAAAGGGGAAACAAGTAAACATAGAACGAGGCACGAGATTGTTAATTGATACATAAGAGAAAATGGATTGTAATCTTTCTCTTTTTTGGCTTTTGAAAAAGGAAAATGTTAACTTCTAAAAAGAACCTCCACACTTTGCCCCTTTCCTCCCGTGATCAAGTCTATATGTACTGGGTACGGAGCCATGGCAGTAAAGACACTGTCATGAACCCTCGGTCTATGCTTGATGAAATCCGGTCTCCTGACGACATGCATGCTGTGGTGATACAGGGTAAAAATATTACGCTTAGGTCTGTAGTTGAGAAAATGAATACGTTAGCGGTTTGCGTCTTTTTATCCCAATTGATGATATTGATCATAGTATGTGTATCGTGTTGAATTCTTTGGTTTCGGCGTTGGTTCGGTAAAAACAGCCGGAGATCCGAACACCAAGAATTCAACCACCACACACCTCACATGTACGAAAATTTCAACGCTCGGGAAGCAGCTCGGTGTTGTCGAGATGGAAAATACTTACGAACTTGGCCATGAGGGCAACCATGAGGTCGAAAAGACCGATGGCCTCGACGAAAGCGAAACCAAGAATGGCGTAGGTGAAAAGCTGGCCTCGGAGGGCAGGGTTGCGGGCAACGGAGTTGAGGAGAGCGGCGAAGACGAGACCGATACCGATACCAGCACCGGTAAGACCAATGGCGGCCGAGCCCATACCAATGTTCTTGGAGACCTCAACCATGGCCTGGGCAATCTCGGAAGAGTAGGCACGGCGGCCCTGGGTCTGGAAAGCGACGCGGGACGAGTTGAGGAGCTGCTGGCGCTTGGCGGCCTGGAAAGGGGTGGTCATGCCTGGCGTTGGAGTTAGCTACGATGCTCAATTGATGCCTCAGTGCCGCCAATTGATGGCAAAGAGCTGCAATCCGAAGCTTCCTCAGATGAAAAGACTTCTCGAGTCGACTTACCGGTGATGGTGCGCTTGGGGGCAGCAACAACGTTGGCACGGATGGCAGGGCGAGCCATCTTGGTAGCCAACGAGCTGGCTAGCCGGGAAGAAGCGATGCGGGAGGCCATTGTGATGATTAGGAGGAGGATAAACGGATTTCCTTGAGATGGAGATGGAGGAAAGGAGTGAAGGAAAAAAGTGTGGAAAGGATTAAGAGTTAGGAGACCACAAAAACAAAAAGAGCTATGATCAGATTGACGGGCAGTGCCACATGTAAAGTAAGAAAAGATATCGAATAGGGAGAGAGGAATCAGGAGAGAATGGGGAAAGGGAAGAAAAGGAAAGGAGGAAAATTTTTGCGAGTTAGTAGGTTCCCCAGAAACAACGGGACTGAGGCAGAAAGTGTGCCTCAGGAATCCTCAGTGCGGGTCATTCGAGGAAGAAGCCAAAAGCCGAGAGCAGCAAAAACAAAGCAGAGGCCATTCGCAAACAGGTTCCCTTGTACAGTGCACTCTCGCTGTGTAGGGGGCGACCAGTGTTGCTGGTGTAGGATGTTGATCCACACTAGAACCTTCACAACCCCTGAGGGTGTGTATGTTGTCGGGCGATATCGGGTCACTGGGCAAGGTGGTGAGGCATTAGTCAGATTGAAACTTCAAAGGCCTCGAAACGGCGAGGCTTGAAGCCGTGTAGCTGGTAAATTCAACAGCCTATCCTCCGAGAAGCTATCCATGATGGGTGTCTATGAAATGCCCTGCCGTGGGACATTTTTCCAGAACCACAAGAGAGACCATCAAAGGACGCATGCCACGCCAAAAATTCACAAAGCGATATTCCTCTCGAGAATGATTCATCGTTGGCTCCATTTTGAAAGTGGCCCCCTTCGTCTCCACGACGAAGAACGGAAGGGGGGTGTATCGAAGAAAAATTTTCGTGAAAAGCAAATCGTGGCCGGATGGTTCTCGTTTCTGACTGAGGCAGGAATAGTGAATCTCATTAAGGTACGGAGTACTCCGTACAGCCAGTGTACTGGACTAGTTAGCAAACTAGGACTCCTGCTCCTGCTTGCAGTGGGTCTGGCGATGAGCGATGGTATCAGATAGTAATGAGGATTTGCTCGTTCATCCATATACGGAGTAGAATCAAATAGAAACGGAGCTCCTGTCGAGGTTTACCGGATATGAGTGGTCGAAAGGAGACCCCCACGACTCTGTTTGAGCCTCAGGCCCCCACTCTCTGCCTGCCTCGCTCGGTACAGCGGAAAATGGCGCAAAGGCGGCGTTCCAGGTTGATCAGTCCGATGGCTGGAAGGTACTGTGCAGTTAAATTTGGTACGTCGCCGCGCGCGCCAGCCCTAGGATTCGGATTGGCCTAGCTTGGCTAAGGCTTGGCCCACATGAACAGGGGCTAAAAGTGGCTTCAGTTGCATGGGTTTCTGAGATGAGTTGCAGCATCTGACGCTTTCGGTCCCAAGTAGTAACACCCCAAAGCCTTTTGAGGAAATCTGTATTTAGGGATCATCCGGAACCGCCTGAGAATGCCGAGGTGCTGTCTCTTCATCTCGCGAGCACTTCGTAGAGATGTTGAATGCGCAGGGTGTCCCGCCAACAGAGTCCGAATTGACAGCATAATATTTTCCTCCAATTTCGCTACGACGGCCGGATTGAATTTCGCAGGCAATCGTCGTCTCGTATGGCAGCAGAATGTACGGAGTACCTAGGGCGTTCTATTCGACCAGTTCAAAGGAACACTCCGTCTGTGTTTTCGGTTGAGATAGCGTGTGGGTCCTGGAGTCTCGGTCGGCACAGGGGAAAATTTTTCGTCAACTAAACTAAATGAATGACGATTTGTGTCGTTAGCAACAATTGCCTTCAACCGGTGGCCAACGTGATTACACTCTTTATTTCCAGAGCATTTTCTTCTTTCTCTCCATTGTCTTCAATAATCAATTTTCCACCTCTTCCTACCCATCTCGACGTTTTCCAACATCTTACCAAGTGGTACTCCCGACTGGAGCCAAATGGTCGGATGATGCAACACACCAGCTTGGAAAAAGCTTCAGCGCATGGAAAAATCAATCTGAGATTGGTACTACATGTACGAAAATTTTTCTGATGGGGGTAGGGGCGTGTGGTTAAAACCGATGTTATCTCACCATCAGTCGACCTAATGACTAGGGTCTTTATTAGCGGCATTTGTAGGGGGGTGTGGTGACCGAGGCCCTTTGATTGGTCGAACTGAAAGAAAAGGAGTATGTATTCTTTTGACCTCGGGACTCAGAACTGAACCTTCCGTTTCTGCAATGGCGAAGAAGGTCATTCTGTCCAGTCTTGTCGTCTCCAGCTGTGATTGTCCAGTTCCTCTGGTTCGAAAGCCTTATGAGGGGTCGAGATATGGGTTTCGTATGAGTTGAATTTTCGAGTATATAAGGGCCGATGGATCTCGTTCCTTGAGTTCCCCCAAGTTCGCTGCTTTTTTGTCTGTTCGCAGAATTCCCCAAAGCGGTTGCGCATGTCGCGGCAAGTCTGAGATAGCATTTTCGACCCCGTGACCTGCGTAATTCCCTTCAGTGCTTCTACTTGGGGCCGGGCACCCGCCCGGCAACCCAGAGGGCAGAGGGATAATACGAACGATTCTTCCCCCCGCCACCGTTCGTCTCCATGCCCGTGCTGTCCTGAGCATATGGATCAGTCAGTGACCAGACCGACACGCCGACTTGGCTATCGCTTTGTTGAGAGTTCGAAATTCTTCCCACGCCGGGGAACCGAGGAAGCGTTTAATTGCCGTCAATGGGTTGGCGAATTTTCCCTCGGGCTATTCGACAGCTATTGTGACGATACGGAGTAGTCGACCAGAAGCCCGTCGACGCCAACCACGCCGAGTCCCCTGGGCTCCATGACTTGCAGGATCCACCACCGTGAGCCAACTGGCCTCGCCCCCACTTGACTTTGTGAAGCGTTTTGAGTACGTCTGAGTGGGAGGTGTGGTAATAACAACTCCTGCCGACATCGGATTTCTCTTGAGGCAATATTGATACAACAGTGTGTACTTCGTAACAGAGGCCAAGACCTAAACCAACGTAAAAGAGAGTGACCATCAGGGAATCAAAACCGGTCCCTGGGTGATCGTCTGGGGTCTGTCAAACTTAATGAAGCTCCTGCCATCTTTGTGGTATCAGAAACCAAGCGCGACTTAATTCATCGTGGGCGTAGCGGGGCTCGGCTTTCGAGAAACTCTGGAAAAGTAAACTACTCTCCAGATCGGTCTTTGCTGTCGTTTGGTCGTTTGTACAGATAAATTGGTGTGGGGAGAACCTCGATGACGGACGGATTCCTGTTCGTGAAGAATCAAGCTGCCTGGAAGACGCCCGACCTACTCATCAGTATATCTTCGTGCCGAGGGCGTGCGCATCTCGATCCTCATGTCGCGATGTGAGGTCGGGAGATCAGTGACTACCAACTCACCCTTTACTGGACAACGGCTTCTGGTTATACTGGACGATGGTACTACTGATCAGCTAATACACCACCAGTATTATGGAACAGTGGTCCCACCAAAGACCAAGACCACCGTTTTCAACATACAAACGTGACTAGCCATATCCAAGGAACGCAAGGAAACGTCAGCCAAGCACCTCAGGTAGCAACTGTCAATAGCTGTTGGTTCGTACTCGATACTCCGTAGGGGTCCTGTTCAATCCGGGGGAACAGCTAAGGCCATTAGGCCAGTATGGGGTTGTCTCGTGGACTCGAAATAGCTGTGATGCTGATTGCTTCAACTCCACTTCCCCACACAATTCACGTATGGAGAGCTGTGGCATTCCCTGATAGTCTTGGATTGCTCCGTAGATAAAAAGAAAACGAGCCCCCGAATTGTGCTAGTGCCTCTACCCGCAAAGGCGGGTCGGCCGGCCAGTAGAGCGTCATCGACAAATACTCCATATTTGAGTCAACTGGCACAATTGAAGCTTCGTTTCATGGCTTGATGAAATGGACACTTCGGGGGCGAATTGGACACCAGATTGAAGGCCATTGAAGAATGGGAAGAAGACAAATTGGGTTTGTCGGATTGGTTGTTGTGTCGCGATGGGCAAGGGAGGAAGGGCATTTCCCCGCTTTCTTACCTTCTTGGGAACGGTTATTTCTCGGGTAAATCTTACAGGGGATGGACGTGTTGCGAACAGTGTCGAATTACCGCCGCTGCCAAACTTTGTCTTTATTCACGCTTTTCAGTATGCACGTATATTGTTGGTGCTTTAGAATTGTTTCAACGAGGCGGGGAAAGAGGCCTGTTCTTGTGGCTCGGCTGGCTGGTTTTTGGGGAAATGGTTTTGTATAAGCCATTGGTGCTTCACTGACGGATTTCGATACGTCAAACTATCCACCTCGAACCAGTCTTTGCGAACGAGGCTGAATGTATGGCCTGCTATCGGCAGAGTTTCTGTATGTTCGACGGTCCGGTTGGAGCGCCATTAATTCGCGGTTCAGAACGAAGATTCCCAGTGCCTACAGCAATGACGCACAGTGCGTTCCTCTATGGGAGGCTGAGGAAGGGTAGTATCACAGCAACCCGGCTCCCCCGGACATGTCAGCTGCGGGCAGTTGCGAAGCACAGGCGTTACGAGTCTATCGAAAATATTGTCTGTTATCAGAAAACGGAAGAGAATCAACCAAGAAGCGGCAGCTGTCATTAAATCAGTTGACATTGCAGTGTACTTCAAGTACTTGTAGAATCCAGTTCACATGTGTTTTCTGGTTGGCACCACGTACTTGTACACGGGGAAGAACCCTAGAGGTGACATGCACAACGTACGCCCAATTCGCTCATCGGTTCATGGTATTTATTGTTGCGTTTGCTTTTTTCTGCTTGGCGCGAAGTTTAGAGAATGTCATCGAGTGGCATAGATGCAGATCCGAGTATATGCAGGAACATTGAAGGGCTTGAATCTGGGAAAAGGGATGCCCTCGCTATTACTCACTGGATAGTGGGCTCTAACTTGGCTTGGTTCACAATATCTAACTTCTATCTTTGATTGAGAGGGGTAAGTGCTCGACAAAACTTTCGAGAAGTCAGCGGCCGTCGTTGAAGTCTATGGAGGAATATTTCGCAGGATTGAATGGGAAAGACAAGGAATGGGCTGTTGAAGGGTGCAAGAGACTCGTGTTTCTTAGTAAACGACGAGTATTAAGTGCCTACAGAGTATTGAACCAATGCTTGTGTGTGTGTACTTGTGGTAGTAGTGTGAATCTCTACGGAGTATACTCTGATACCGAATATTACTCGCGATGCGATTCAACACCAAGTAGAATCCCCGCGAATCGGTCTCTGCATGCATCCCCGTTTGTCAAAAGGGCAGCTTCGACTTTCAGATAAGTAGTAATGCAACCTATCTGATCATTGGCATCCTAATTAATCATGGATAATGATGTTTCAGTCCTTCTACTTGTAAATGGGAAGAGAAATTGGTTTAAGTGGCGGGCTTTTGCCGTATCTCAAACTTCCCTTGAACCATATATCAGAGAGAAACTAATGCATCCTCTTTGAAAGGACTCGGATAAAAAGACAAAAACACTTATTGCTCGGATGCTGGGAGGGAAAGGGGCGTCTTCAGAAGTTGGGACTTGTCTCGTTTTGGAGCAATGTGGATAATTTCCCCGGGTTTTACAAAGGACAGAGCCCCAGACTTTTAGTTGGCACGAGGCAAACCAGGTGTGATTACAAGTACAAAAAGAGTACGGAGTAGTAGCAGCTTCAATATGTCTAAGAGAGATCGTCAGTGCATCGGGCCTAGGGTGCGGGGTAAAAAGGACGAGAGTGAAGGGTGTTTCTGGGGAAATGCGACGAGTAAAAAGCCAATAACATGAGATGTACTCCGTATATCGTCTCCTTCCATCAGTCTGGAAGCACGATGGGTGGCTTGGTTCGTCGATGGGGCCGATAATCACGAGACTCACGAGACTCACGAGACTCACGAGACTCACGGCCCCTCTTCTCCTTCGGAAGTGTGAAATGCCCGTTGTCCAGTGGGGATTTCGCGGGACCAGCCCTGCCGTCTTAGCTGGGTTTTGGAAGACTAGTGTGGTTTGTGTTTCTAGTTCTCTATCGTTTGCATGAATGGGCAAAGTGATTTGAATTTCCACGAGTGTGAATGGACGAGATATTAATAGCTTGGCTGGTACGTGTATTGGAGTGTGGGGTTAGGGTGGAAGTTGACGTCGTCGTTTTGTCGTTTTTTACCTCCTGATTTGTAGTCTGAGTTGTACAAGTACGTAGGAAACGAAAGGGATCATAGGACAAGTTGGTGAAGTCTGAGGATGTAGTTTATTGTGTGTGTATTAGTGGCCTGAGAAGGGATGGCTAATTAACTCACGCAGATAATCTCACCTGATATAAACATTCAACTGAAAGCCACCAGATCTAATCTCACTACTAACCACAGGGAAGTAGAGATCGATGGTAAATAAGTTTAGCAACAGTATGGTAGGCGGGTTCTTGTTGCGATATGTGCTTGTCTACTAATAACAACCGAACTGCCGTTGCCAGGAGAGGACATGAATGATGGCAATCGATACAAGACGATACCCTCATCACCCCAGCTTTCCCCGCATGAAACACTTTCCCCGCACGAATCAGCCACCCAAGTATCTCACTAGCTCCTTGAATGTGTCTAAAAGAGGGAGTCGAAGCGCAGGAAAAAGCCCACTGGCTTGACGATTTGGTCCTTGGCCCATATCCAATAGTCGACGATCAAATTGCCATTGGCCTCCCATGTATTGGTATTATCCCAGTCCGATGACTTTGAAGGGATAGGGATGCTTCATCTCCCACGCGTGTGACGATACTAGACGATGGCCGGGATCCGTAGAATGGATCCGGGTCATACCTCCCTGCCTCCTTTTGATCTTCTCTCCCTCTTCGGATCGGATCCAGAACACCCTACCCTATTCTTGCAGTTTTAACACAGGCCCGCTATCCGAAATCATCATTTTCGTAGACGTGTAGACGCTGCTGCATTATATTTTGTACAAAGGCCTCGCTATCCTCTTGCTGTTTCTAGTTCTGTCGACCTAGACTTATATATATATATAATATCCATATCCATATGAGCCCGTGTGATGGTATATTTTCTCTTCTCACCTTCCGTCACTTCTCACTACACCTAATCTATATTACTTACACTTATATTTTACGTGATAACTGGCCTTGAGAGTTCCAAACCTCTCAGCCACGCATCGTTTCGTATACAAGATGACCGCCTTGACGGACACAGTGACATTCATACGCAACAATGTTCTTCTATCAACAGGACTCGGCGTTGCTGCCTCGGTATTCGCTCTTCTGAGCTGGTACATTATTTCATACTTCACATCACCGCTCCGAAAGTATCCCGGCCCATTCCTTGCAAGTAAGTGAAAAGCCACACTCGTTCGGTCATATGCTGTTGATCAAAGCCGTCTAACGTACTTCCTCAACATAAGGATTCACAAACTTCTGGCGAATGTACCATGTGCGGTCAGAAAAGTATCAATTTACAATCAAGAAGTTGCATGACAAATATGGCCCTATTCTTCGCATTGGCCCGAATATGCTCGACTTGGATATCCCGGATCTCATCAAGACACTCTATGGCACAGACGGCAAATGGACCAAGGTAGGTTTCGCAGTATGGGAGTTTGTCCCTTCAGAAATTTATCAATTTTAACACAAAAACTTTCCCCCTAGACCGAGTTCTACCATAACAGCAGCGCCTATGTCAACGGCAAGCTCACCTACCACCTCTTCAGCACAACAGACCAGGCAGCCCACGCCCGCATGAAGCGTCCAATCGTCAAGTACTATTCTATGAGCAGTATCCTTACACTCGAGCCGCACGTGGACGAAGTCGTCATGGATCTCTGCCGACACCTCGAAGACCGTTTCATCAAGAAGGGCGAGCAATGCGACTTTGGGCAATGGATTGCGTACTGTAAGTGTCTTCCTAGTAAATTAGGGTTTATCAAAAGGTCTTTTAGAAGATGTCAATTTCACATGCATACTAATATCAATTACCTTTTCACCAGATGCCTGGGACCTCATCAGCTCAGCAACTTTCAGCAAACGCTTCGACTACATGGAAAAGGCCCACGATTACGACGGCACAATCGAAATCGCCGACAAAGTAACCGATTACTTCGCCATGGTCGGCCAAATGCCCATCCTAGACTTCATCCTCGACAAAAACCCCATCATGAACATGGGCCTGCCCAATCTCGGAAACGTCACCAGAATCGCAGTAGAGAACCTCGTCAAACGCATTAAACAGCGCTCCGAAAAGGCAGAGAATGAAAAGGAGCACAAGCACCCGGATTTCCTGGACCGATTCATCGATGCGAAAGCAACACATCCAGACATCGTAGACGACAATATCATTGTCGGGTACCTGCAAGTAAACCTCCTCGCAGGAGCCGACACCTCAGCCATCACCCTCCGCGCAATCTTCCACTTCCTCCTCACAAACCCGCGAGCAATGAACAAACTTGTGGCCGAAATCCTCGAAGCAGGATTCGACCGCTCCCAACCGGTAACCTACACCGCCGCCCGCTCTCTCCCATATCTAGACGCCGTAATCCGCGAGTCCATGCGCATGCATCCGGGCGTAGGCATGCTCCTAGAGCGATACGTCCCCGCAACCGGCCTCAAACTCCCCGATGGAAGCCATCTTCCCCCAGGTGTCGGCGTCGGAATCAATCCGTACGTCTTGGGCCGCAACAAGGAAGTTTGGGGCGACGATCCGGACACATTCCGGCCCGAACGGTGGCTCAAGGGCGAATCGGAAGACGAGGATGCTTTCCAGCGAAGAACTCGCGTCATGAATGCATCTGACTTGACCTTTGGAGGCGGTTCGCGGATCTGTATTGGCAGGAACCTTGCGTTGTTGGAGATTTACAAGGTCGTTCCTACGCTGCTGCAAAGGTACGAAATCGAGATGGTAGACCCGTCGACTTGGAAGATTGTTTCCACATGGTTTCCTCGGCAGTCGGGCCTGATTTGTCGGCTCAAGATGCGGGCATGAGGGAGATGAGATTGAGCGGAGTTTGGGGGAAGGAAGGTGTTGGTGTTAGTGGTGACGGTGAATGGCTTTCATTTTGGTTCTGCAGGATGCCTCTATTTATCATTTCTCTCCTTTTTTTTACCAAGTCTTCTTTACCATATCTAGCAACTAAATTGATAGGTTTGTATTCGACCAAGAGAATTTACTCTCAGTCCGCTTCTGAAATATTTCATGATAGCATTATGCCTAAGCACGTTGTGTGTGTCAAGTGTTCAAAGTGTGTAAACATCTCGCTTCCACGGATGAACACGGCCAGATGAACAAGCTATTCACATCCACCCTTTTCATATGTGTAGCAACGGGCAACGGGCAACGGGCATTAGGCATCAATTCGAGACTGATAGCGCTTTTATTTTCACAAAAAGTTCAAGTACTGTTATATCAGATCCAAAAATCATCTCTCCACTCATGCAGCCCTCCCATGCAGTCAACCTTCACTGCGCAACTCCAAAGCCACGTTTCTGGCGTCGCCATACCGCACCATCATAACTCCTTGGTAAAATCAGCAACCCCCAGCACCAAACCTCTGCTCCACGTTCTCTCATCATCTCATCATAAAAAAAAAGAATCATTAGGCCACCCGTTCCTTTCCACACTACCCGGTTGCGTGTGGAGATCCCAGAACGGACTCGTCCCATGTCTTCTGCACTTGAATTACAAGCCCGTGCAGATGTGTTGGAGCCGGTACCAGCCGCAGCATCCAATATTTATTTGCTCGTGTCAACAACGTAACGTCCGGCGATCTTGCCCTGTTCCATGAGCTCGTAGACTTCGGCAAGCTTGCTGAGGCCGACCGTCTTGGAGGGGACGTTGATGAGGCCCCGGCGGAAGAAGTCGAGGGCTTCGGCAGTGTCGGCACGGTTGCCAACGTAGCTGCCCTGGATGTTGATCATGCGAATGACCGTGTCGAAAACTGGGGCGCGGATGAAGGCATTGGCGGGGAGACCGATGCAGACCACGGTACCACGCGAGCGCACGTACTGAGTGGCCTGTTGGAAGGGCTTCTCCTGCACGGCAAGGAGGAGGACGGCATGGGGGCCTAGACCGTCGTTGGTAGCGGCCCTGACATCGGCGACAATGTCCTTGGAGGTGGTGAAGTCGACGTAGGCAACGGCGCCTAGCTTCTTGCAAAGGTCTCGCTTCTCGTCTCCGCCATCAATGGCAATGGGATGAAGACCCATGGCCTTGGCATACTGGAGCGCGAGAGAGCCGAGACCACCACCGGCACCGACGACAGCGACGTACTGGCCGGCACGGATGCGCGACTCCTTGAGGCCCTTGTACACAGTGATTCCAGCACAGAGGACGGGGGCAATGGCCTCGAGGTCACACTCCTTGGGGATGCGGGCAACGTGGGCGGCCTTGGCGATGGCGTATTGCTGGAACGAGCCGTCGACTGTGTAGCCAGAAAGGAGAGCCTTGGCGCAGAGGGGCTCGTCGCCATTCATGCAATAGGAGCAAGAGAGGCAGGATCCGTTGAGCCACTTGATGCCTGCATAATCGCCAATTTCAATCTCGGTCACGAGCTCGCCACGGGCAACGACGACGCCTGCGCCCTCGTGGCCACCAACAAGCGGGAGCTTGGTCGCCAAGGGCCAGTCACCCATGACAGCGTGGAGATCGGTATGACAGACACCGGAATACTTGACATTGATGAGGACTTCGTCGGGACCGGGGGAACGGACGGGGATCTTCTTGTACTCGACGGCTGTGCTGTGGTCAGTGATTTTCACTCATCGAGAAAGGGCTGTTGCGGGTGTACATACGACCGCCAGTCTTCTCAAGAACCTGAGCCCATTGCTCGGTAGGAATATTGACTGTAGCCATTATTTCTGTCGTGGTTTTTAGTGGGACAGAGTCTTTGGTTGAAAAGAAGAAGTTAAAGTATTTCTTTAGCTGTATGGCTTGGTTTTGGTTTGAAGTGAGGAAAAGCTTGATGAGGAGAGAACATCATGACAAGCCGGGGGGGAACGCCACAACTTAAATACAAAGAAACTCAGACTCATGTTCGTCGCTGACGGAGAATCCGGCTTTACGTTTGCAATCGCATAGTCAAGGGGTAAAAGGAAAAAAAAAGAGGAACCGCAATTGAAGGGGCAAGGGAAAAAACGTATGATGTTGCACGAAGAGGGGAAAGATGAATTTAGTTCCAAGATCGGAGCTCACACGGAGGAGCTATGATATGAGAACACGGCCACCGCCGTCAGCCAAGTTGGGAAATGTGGGTACCTCTACTCGTACTCTACGGAGTATACATAGTAATAGAAGCAGAAGCACCGACTCGACGAATATTGGGGCGACGAGTTTCGTGTTGCGTAGGACTTTTGATGGTTGAGATGAGGCTTCGAGGCAGCAAGCTAGTCGAGAAGCTAATTGACGAGTGAACGAGCTCACTAGTTTTCCTAGCTTTCGAGCTCGAATTTGATGGTGTAGAGGTCAAGCAGGCGTCGAGGTTTACTAGCTGCTTTCACATCCGAGAGGTGATCGAGGTGGTGGTGGTGGTGGTGGTGGTGGTGTGTGCATGGTGGTGTGCAGTGCGTGGAGTTTGAGGGGAAGTTGGAGTCAATCCCACTAAAAACCGCCCTATTCTACGGGCGGCAGCGACGAGCGAGCATTGAACGCACCGGATTGTTATTGTACTGTACTCCGTACGGAGTAGGAACATGATGTGAAAAGATGTTCTTCTACGGAGTCTTGCCTGTTACTCCATAGTAAACTAACAGTGGAAGCACCCTTGTCCAAGATGGGAAGTTGCCCTGGCACTTTCCCATGCCTCTTTCCCATCAAAGCTTCAAGCCACGGGGTAACGGGGTAACGGGCGGATCAATGGAAATTACTAAACTACTTTTTCCCTTCCCCTTCCTAGACCATTTCGTTTTTGCCTCTCCTTCTTGCTCTGTATTATTCTGTATGTACAATATCCTCCAGCATCAATTCAATATTGCGTTACTACAATGTCCATTGAACCAACTCGTGATTACTTGATAGTCATTAGATAAATCACGTCACCTCTCCTCCATCAAAGAATAATTCAGCACAAATAGAGGGACGGCATGGAAAAAACGAATGATCAGTACAATCCTACCACTCCAAGACTCAAAGCTAAGCTGTCTCTCAATCAATTCGCATTTCTCGTAATCCCACCCCCTGTCGTCTAAAAAAAAGTCACACTGTCAACTTTGTTATAAGAAGTTGTCTGTACTCCGTAATCGTGCGGAACCGCAGATAAACCTTCCCCTCAGTCACACGTCTCGCTCCACCCACACATGGACTGCCGATACGCTAGGGCAACTCCAACCAGTCTATGATGCGGGGGAGCCAGCCTTTACTCTTGGGGCATGTATTCTCCTAATGGTCAACCAGACTTCATCAACCAGACTTCATCAACCAGACTGCATCAACCAGACTGCATCAACCAGACTGCATCAACCAGACCCTCAAAAAAGCATCTAGGGGTCTCCGTCAAGCACTACTACCCCGCACATTGCGCACGGTGAAACCTCTTTTGCCTCCGTCGAGGGGGCGTCTTCTTTCCGCTCAACCGAGCCAGCGGAGGCAATATCAATGATATTGATGAAGTAACTACTCCGTAAACTACACGGCTTGAATGGTCGTATTTCCAAAAGAAGGAAAAACAAACCTCTGAATAACGCCGACGAGGTTGATTGGCTGCGAGAACCTTTGGAAGAGCGGCTAGCTCACTTCATCCAAGATAGCCGCAGTCTGGGGACGGTGTTACCCCTTAAAGAGCAAGGTCGTACTTGTAAGAGCGGGGAAGGGGTAGTTAGCCAACTAGACCCCCGAGAGTGAGATCTAGTTTATATATAACATCTGAGCGCACTACGCCTGAAGTTGGTATTAAGCACAATCTCATACTGCAGCTCAAGTCTCAGTCCACTACGGAGTACAAGGCCAACTCCATCGAGGTACGAGCATCGAAGACTCGTGTCCATCATCATGCCCCGTTATGTGACGCTGTAGAGCGCCGGGCTGTGTAAGTGGTCATACTCTAAGCGGTTATACCCAATTGTCCATCACAAGAGAGAAGCCTAGAAATATTTCATGTTTCATGTCATCTGCATGTTTATTCAAGTCAGGTCATTAAGCTGCTGCCGAAAAAGAAGAAAAAGAAGACAAAACAAAAAGAAACTCGCTCCCCCTGACTCCAAAAAATAATAATAGACCGATTGTACTACTAGCAGACTGGCCGGTCCGTCGGGGATTTTTCTAGCTCCTACTTTCCTTGCGTATCAAAATTCACGCACCCAAACTTCCGCATCGGGTCGTATTTACCTCCAGCCGATAGTCTTCTGACGGTTTTCTTTGTCCGCGACCCCCCTGGCTTCTCAATATGGCCATGCTTTTCCAGGGAAGCTGGCTTTTTGGGTGAGCCTGGAGCTTTCGATGAGCGTGGCTTACTCGGTGAGTCTGGCGTCTTCAAGTATGTCTCCCTTGACGTGTCTGGCTCCTTCCCTGCCAGGCTGGGTTTCCGGGGTGCGTCTAGCATCCTCGACAGGCTTGCCTTTGTTGACTGGTGTGGTCTCTTACTCTGAGCGACACCCTTTTTGATAAATTGACTTCTCTGAGCTGCTTTGCTCGAGAGGCGCGGCCTCCTCCACAGATCCGTTGGCTTTTGTAGACCCGTTTCCTCCCCAGATTTTGGATCCACCTCTAAGGCGTCTGTCATCCGTCTCGCCTCCGGCCCTGGCCTCGGCTCCCTCTTGAACATGGGCCTTTCTTTGGATAGAGATCCCACAGATGATCCACTCCTGCTGGCTTTACGCCGGTGCTTTGATTCGACAATGTCCGAATCTGATTTTCTCTTGGCATTTTCGGCTGTATGCCTCGGCGGGGACCGCCATTTTCCTCTGACCTCATCATCGATTGGAGCTGAAAATTCTCGCGGATCCGAGTCGTCACTCTCGTTTCCACACCACCGTTCCGGGGCCGTTCCTCTAGAGTCCGTGTCTTCGTTGGACGACCTCGACTCGGGTTCTGATTCATTTTTGGAGTCGCTCGTGGGCGAGCTGGTATCGCTCAGGAACACCCAATCGCCATCAAGGTTTCGGTACTTGCTACGGGACGTCTCTTTGTCCTTGGTGATACTGACTATGCCTTGCTTCTTGAAGACGGTTTCGTATGAGATCTCAACAAAAGCCAGTGTGCTGTCGTTGATCACGTCGGGGGAGGAGAGGCTGTTGAGGTTTTTTATAACATCCCAGGACAGTGGCCGATCTTCTCCTCCTTCTTCTTGTAAAGACTTCATCAGATAAATAGCATCTGCGATGTAGGCGGACCGCTTGTCACCGGAGACGCGCTCAATCTGGCGGAGCTTTTGCTCTAGGGAGAAGAGCCGATCTGCCTCATAGATCCTAATGTGGGTGCCTTGATAGAAGGTGAGGTTTTGTCTCATGGCTGCGCTGAACACGTATTCAATTTTGTCTGGGCCTATGATCCGCTGGGCCAATGCGTCGCTCAGCCAGACGGGACTCAGGTGGCGTAATTCGGCAATCTTGTAGGATAAAGCGATGAGGGGTGTGCGCTGGCGTTCTGAGCCGGGCCTGAAGAGGACGTCGACGGCGCCGGTCCTGTACCGGTGGGCCCCCGCCCACACAGACACGGCGCCGCCAAAAACAACCAGCTCTATAGGGCTGTTCTCTCGAATGATAGGATTCTTGCCAGCCTCGAGGTCCAACGCAGAAAGAGCTATTATAAAAGGTTAGAAAGTGACCCAAGAAAAATTAAGTCGAAAGAATGGGGACTTGCTCTCACCAATCATTATCTGTTCACAGCGAATCATTTTGGAAACTGACCGCACGTTTTTTTTCTACTTTGTTGTTTTGATTATTTTTGCTTGACTGTCTGGTCTAGATGTTACCTCTGGACGAAATTTGAATGAGAAGAGAATTTTTTTGGGGGGGAGAAGAGAGAAGATAAGTTTCTCGCCCAAGGAGGGGGATTCTGTTTGCTGAGCTAGTCGGCTGCAGTTTGGGAAGGGGGGGGGGGGGGGGGCAAACAAACCAGCACGAGAAAGGTGATGGGAGAAAACAAGGGCCAAGAGGGGAAGCAAAGAAGGAGTTCTTTGGCTCACAACCTGAAGAGACCAGAAGAGCGGTAACCATCTGAAAACTGAAGTCGTTGGATTTCGATTCAACTTCCAGTAGATATATTGTATGCCCCCCAGCCCCCCTAGCGAGAATTACGTGCCAGGAAAGTAGCGTGTAATAGGAAGCTTTGTTATGCTCGCTTCCGTGGAGTGTAGCACAAACGCATATTCACGAGTGGTTTTTTTGTTGTTGATGCGAATCACTGACTAGCAACCATCAGAAAGAAGGTCGAGACGGGGCACAGCATGTCTTTGTTATGGCTGTCTTGAGATGATTCGTCTTGTTCGTCTGGAGCGGAGGAGTTCTTGAATGAGGACGAATGTGTGGTTTATTTTCTCGGCGAAAGATGTAAAGCATCGAGGGGCCGATTGCGGCAAGAGGCAGATGGCCTTGTCTAGATAAATTGATGTCATACACCATTGGTGGTGATACGGAATTCTTGTGGCAGTCTGGTTTTCTCTTTCCTTTCCTCACTGACACCAAGGGTCGTGAGAGGATGGCTTTGTGTATAGACCAGGGTAGGAGGAAAGAGTTCAATGGGCTGGCCCCCCTCCCCTGTTTACAGCACTTGGGTGGTTTACTTTCTACAAAGAAAACGGCATGAACGAAGCTGGCTGGGGTTTCTTGGAAAGGTCCTCCGCTCCTTCCTCTCCTGAGACATTACCCCAAGGTAGGAAAAAACCCTTCCAAATTATCTACTCGTACGGAGTAGAGAGAGAGAGAGTCTCAAATGTGACGAGTGGGAAACGGCTGGCTGGTGAGGGCTGATGAGGGCTGGTGAGGGTTGGGCTGTTCTACCTCTCTAAACTACCTACTCTGTTTGAAGCAGGGAACCAGGCTCTGAGGAAGAAGCAACCATGCATACGGAGTATGCACGAAGCCAAAGAGGCCTACCTCAAGAAGGAAAAAAAGCAAGCAGACGCAAGAGAAGAGCGATAAGGTGTGACACAAAGAACAGAAAGATATAGTAAAATCAAATCAAAACGAGGGAACAAGGGAACCACGTCAGCAACCGTCGAGAGGGGGCGCATCACGCGTGGAGGCTGCTCCGGCGGTATCCTAGCACAATCTCCCTCTCCCCGGTGTAGCGTACGGAGTAGAGGGTTTCTTTGTCTTGGAATCCGAAGATGAGAAATGTTTCATCCGCCCATCTTGTTGTTCTTCTGCTTTCTCTCCAGTTTACTTCTCGCCCATATCATGTGTGTGTGTAAGTGTGGTATCCCCTGCAAGCTTCTCTCATTTACAATTGGCTTGCACTTGTGGGCTTTTTTTTAGGGCAATCGAAAAACAGCAGAGTACGGAGTACTTTGTACTCTTTTTTTTTCTCCTCTCATGAACGCACTTTCCGTTTTCTTTTTCTTCATGCTCTCTGCTCCTTCTTGTGATGCCATTCTCGGGAAATTTTTGATGAGAGTACGGAGTATTACACTAAGAGATTAAAAATTAGCTCTGTGCTACCAACAGAGGGTCTTAGAGGGGATCTCAGAGTTTTATGGAGTACATAGTTTAGTTTACTACACGTAAACTAGAACGGGGCTAGCCTTTTTTACTCCCTCCAGGCTCGTTAGCACGCAATGCCACAGCTTGGATGGCGATAGCTTCCACTCCGCTTCTCTTTAGCTGCCGAGTGCTGCTCCACATGGTAATTGAAAAGCATTCTCTTCGCCCCTCAGTGAGAGGGGTCTGGGAAACATCAACACTGTAAACTGCAATCTTGTACTCCGTAATTACAAGTACGCCCTACTTTTGGCCCTCCTTTTGATCATCGTACAAGAAGACCCCCTCTTCGTTTTCCACGCACAACAGGCCAAGCCCACTCTTGAACAACGCGACGAGAGAATTTTACCATCATCCGATCCCCCTTTTGCCAGAATAACACTATGCCTCTTCTCGACGCAGAAACCCCGCCAGGGACCAAGGACACCCATTACGTGGTCTACTTTGCCTCGGGCGAACCGTCATGGTGTCCTGACTGCCGCGATGCCCTCCCGGCTCTCCGGAGCGTCTTTGGACCGGACTCGGCACCTACGGCTCATATTGTGCGTGTGGGGTCCTTTGCTGAGTGGAAGGGAAACGCGAACAACAAGTACCGCAAGGCACCTTTTGAAATCAAGGGAGTACCGACTGTAGTGAGGGTTGAGAATGTAAGTCTTGTACTACTGTGATGAAATGCCTCCCCCGTCTCATTTTATGGCGGCGCCACGTGGTTGGCATCTGAAAACTGACACTGAACTGATTCTGGACTGACTCTCGCAATAGGGAAAGGAAGTGGCTCGTCTAGGAGACATTGAAAGCCAAAAGGAGTCGGCTCTCAGGAAGTTGATCGCTTAGGCGCTGATACGAGAGGCCATGGTGTGTAACCAGTGACCTCGTGACGGATAATTTGAACTGCATGCATCTCCAACGAGAAATTCGAATGAAAATATCGAGGTCCACCCAAGTCTCCAGTGTGGCGTTCAAATTTGCTCTTTTTTTCCTTTTTGCTTCCTTTGAAAGTGATGATGGTGCAGTTGTCGATGATGACGCACTGACCTCGGGCGAGCATGACGTCTAGCCTCGCATCACGAACAGTCGATGTTTAAACGCATCCATTGAGCGGCATATTTCTTGCTGAGTATTAATGAAAAAGTTAATCGCGGTAAATTATCAACTTTCCTTTCGTCGTTACCGGGGGGGGGGGGGGGGGGGGGGGGGGGGGGGGGGGGGCATCTTTCTGCGGCTGGAACTTGATGGCTGGCTTGAAGTTGATTCCTCTTTGCTCTTGATATTGTTAAATTATTGTGCCATTGTTGAAACTCGTCCAAGGTGTGGTGAATTGGATTTGGAACATAATAAAGACTCAAGACCGGTACTGCTCCATGCTGTGCCCTACGATGTTCTATACAGTGTGTTGGAGTCTGCTTTTCGTGGTCTATCAATGGAACTGGCTGTCCATGGAAGGTGCATTCCTGGAGAGGTCCATAGTTCTCAAAACAAGAAACGGCAGGCAATACCGACAAGGAGTAACGACAAGAAGGAGTGCAGGAAAGAACCCCCCACATCTCAGAACTGGCCTTATTTATGAACTTCTTTAACGGTAAAAATATATATTAATTTTTGTCTTCACATCCTTTTCAGAGTCGGTATGGAGAAAACAATGTCAGACTCTGGAACTGATGCTAAGGTTCCTCGGCCTTTTGGCGGTTCTGACCAAGATGCCAACAGCGCCGCCATTAATCCAAGTACACGTCCTATTAGTTCAAGGCTTACACCAAATAGGAAGAATCACCTATCGTTAGAGGTTCGTGGTATTGATCTCGGACGTGAGGATAAAGGCCAAGCACATGACAGCCTACAGTCATCGCAAGAGTCTATCCGTGACGCCCCTTACTTTCTCCCTAGTGATGATGACGAGTGGGTTCCCTCACGGAATGAGATACCATCAGACCTTGTGTTCGACTTCAATCCGTCGGGGTCTGGGCCAGAACATTACAGAGGCTCTTCGGAGGTCGATACTCCCCTCTCGGGTGTTGGAGAGGGTCGCCCATCAACCCCGATTCAACCTTCGTCGGCCAAGTATCTCGGTATTTATAAGTCGCACTATACAGGCGACTCCAAGCTGTGGGGAAACCATTCAGTATGTTTGACAGCAGTACGCGGAGCAAGGAGGCGATATGCGCCCCAATTCCGTTGGTTGTACGTCTCGCCCAACGACCCTTGAATATCGAGGATACTGCGAGTGCCGCTATCAACACTTGCTAACACGACCTTTAAAGACATGTCGAAAGCACTACATTTGACGGGTTCTCAGTACGAACTGCCCCGAGATAGTAGATATCTTTCTCTTCCCTTTAGTAGGATACAATCTCCCTGCTAACAGTTTGGGCACTAGCGAGAGGCTCTTCAACTGGACTTTTTGTCAATCTTAGAGAGATCTGCCATTTCAAATCTCTTCACAACGGTTCGGAAAAGCTTACTCACTCTACACGAGATATACACAGGCGCAAGCATCCCGTATCTTGAAGCAGGGTACATACCACACACATTCGAACCCGAGGACGGTGACTTGGCTAAGGAAACGGACGGTGCAATCGGATCACGATGTGTCTCTTGGCTTTCATTTCCTTACTTCTCTATCGAAAAATATGCAGGCTGCCGTGGCGCCCATAGCCCAAACTCGTTTCCGATTCAGACATTATTGCAGTCTCAGTTCTCCCGGAACACTCGAAAACGGGACATGATGCAGGCTATCTGTATGCTGAACAAACAGCAAGACCGCATGTTCCATGTATCTCAACTTTGGTGTCTTATTTTGGACGATAGTAAGTGCCTAGAGCTTTTTGAATGAAACTGTCCTTGTCCTGAAAGGTCCTCTTACTAGATTCTAGCACTTCTTATTACATGCGGACCGGACAAAGATCGACTGATGGATGGCGAAATACAAGTCATGGAACAACCCCCATCTCAAAGCTTGGATAGAAACATTGATCCAAGTATACTGGTTGGCTACACAGAAAACGTAGCATGGGCTATTCCACTTGATAAATGCCAGACCTGGTTTGTAAGTTGTATCCCATCAACTTTAGGAGATTTAAGTAACTGTAGTCTAAGCTTTGCAGGATTTCATCACCATCTTTAGGGAGTTTTGGCCCCAAAGCCTCGAGTTTTCCTTTCGAGGCCAACCTATTGCCCCGCCACGGTGGTCGATGATTTGGAGCCTAGCAAAAAAGAGTTCCAAGCCAATTCGTCTTTTGATGAAGATTAAGTGCGCTGTTCCGCCCACACCCAATGAATTCTCTCTTCTTTCGCCACGGTAGTTTCTCACACGTGTCCTTTCTCAGACCATCTATTACGCTGGGACTTCGGGGGTCACTCCCCTCGAAAACAACCTCTGAGAATGTCGGATTTGGTTCTTCAAGGCGAAGTGAATTGGATGCCAGTCAAACCTTTAGGCCATTCGCCCTCTTTGACTTCCTACCAGAATCGCCTAGACCCGGTTCTGATTCTCGCCTATCCTCATTACTAGCAGAGATGGACACGTATTTATCGAGAGAGACAAGCCGGGCTGAGAAACAGGCTTATATAAAGTGCAAAATCTCCAGCCGGACCGAAGTCTACCATGTCCTCGAAGCCGAATTAGAAAGAAGAGATGTAGATAACATTGGGGTAAATCGTTTCCGATCCGAATTCGAAGATCGAGTAGATCTCTTCCGGGCTGCAGACATCTTAGCCACCTTTTTCTTCCCGGAAAGAGCTAAGGACACTATTGTCTTGAAATTCTGGGGCGCTGTCCGGTCGCTTGTTCAGGTTTAGTTAATCCAGGATTTTCTTTTTTCACCTTGTCAAAGTCAAGTGGGCGATGGCTGACACTTTCGTTCAACCAGGAACGAACGGGCCCAACAAATGACTATCTCCTGCAGATCCCGGGTGATGAAGATGCTGTACGTTCACAGCACAAAGAATTTTCCACTCGTCTACAGCGTGTTGCCAAAGTAGCAGCCGCGTTCAGTTTGATCTTTAATCACTCCCCTTATAACTTTCGTGCCTCGATGTCAGTTCCGACTTCTCTCTCCAAATGCTGGCTTCACCTCGTCATGTCTGTCGTTTCCGCATCAGGGCACAATATCTCATGGGAAGACCACATATCTGTAGCAGAGGTCCTCCTAAGTTCAGGAACCTCTGCAATAATGGAGTTCGTTCCGGCCACCCCTCTCATCGAATCTCTAGTCATCAGACCCATAGACCTCGTACTTCTTGTGAGTCGGCAGCTCGTTGTCGATGTGTTACCAAAGGAATGCGGTAAAATATCGCAACAAAGGATCAGTTCGACATACTCGGATTATATCCGAGCTATGGTCGGTCAGCAGTGTTTTCCACTGGAAATTGAAGAGGCTAAGATCTCAACGTAGGATAATTGCATCGCCGCGAAGGCGTCGGACCGAACACACCGACATCGAATCAATCTTTTAAGGCAGGAGCTTGCCGCTGTGCAAGACACCGTTACAGCACAGCACAGACTGCTTACGGAGCTGACCTTAAGGCATCGTATCTTTATGCCTCGCCCCCCCAAACACCGCCGAATGGCATCTCAGAGAAGCGTCCATTTCGATGTATCCTCCCGTGAAGCCAAAATCAGGACTAGGAACAGCCATTTTGGGCCTGAGATTAGTCGGGGTTCTACGGCACAAATGCAACCTTACGACAAGCTTCCTCCAACGGACGGCGGCGGAATTCGTGAAGTACTGTATACAGAGTGCACCAATACTCTTTCACAGCGTTTGATCGAATTCCAGGGTTACGAAAAACAAGCTGGGATACTAGAAGCAACAGTAAGTAGCCCAGTGCGGCACCTGTCGTCGGATTTTGTTCACAACGTGTCTGTATTGTGACAACACATACTAATCTCTATGACATTGTGCACTCGACGAAGCTGCTCAATAACGTGGACACTGCTAAGGACAGGCAGGAGCGTACAATTTTTATCTTTACAATAGTCACTAGCATTTTTCTGCCGCTGAGCACCGTCAGTAGCATATTTGGAATGAACTCGAGTGACATCAGAGACATGGACGGAGGTCAGTGGATATATTGGGTAACGGCAGTGCCTCTCACTCTAGTCATTATATTGGGCGGCCTGTGGTGGTTGGGCGAACTGGATGGAGTGAGAGATTGGCTGGCAGCGAAGAGGAGTTCAAGAAAGGTTGAAGATCTCCCCGCAGTGCCAAAACTGGAACAACTGAATAACATATAGGTTTACAAGTACGGGGAAATATAATTTCAGTTGGTGGGTATGTACGGAGTAGCATACTTCGTAATAATGGCAGTTGATAAATTGAGCGGCGGGACGAGGCGGTGACGCAACAAGTGTCCTGCAGGGTTCCATGGATGAATATGAATTGGTGTGTCTGTCTGTCTACGTCATAAGGCCAGGCCACTGAAACTTTGTATTACTTTGTAGTACTATTGGGGAGACTAATGCACGCGCTACGTCAAGAGTGAAAAGTGGGAAGAAATTGGTTCAGTATGACGGAGGGAAACCGACCAACCAAATCGGATACTTGAGAGGACACGAGACCTTTGGTTGAACGTGATGTCAAGTCTGCATACACGTACTTGTATATCAGAATGGGCACGTTGCAAGTTCTGCATGTGGGATGGACGAGGCACCATGCGGCATTGTTTAAGAACAAGACTAATAGCCACCTCGCAGTGTCCTTCCCCTTTCATCCTCAAACCTATTCTATCTTTACACTGTATCGACACTTATTATCAACATTTATCATCCTTTACCCCCATTCTTTTTGATATGGTGTTATCAGTGCTCGATCCCAACAAGCACTGTCCATATGTCCACATACTAACTACAAGTATAATCTGACAACAATTTGCGACGCCAGACTGTTCTGCATCACCCGACTCCGTTAGTTGGACCACTCCACTGTTATCACGAGTCCCAATCCGAGGCCCTTTACTTTGACGATCTGAATCCTATCCAACAGATACCATCAGTCATCGTATTTATTATTATTCCTTCTTACACTAAGGCTACTTTTCCATAACTAGGTCTAGTATTAACAATGGGTACGTCTTTTGTGATAGGCGCATTCTGCCTTCCCGTTTACTTGTATTTAACCACCATCTTTCCCCGTCCATTCATTCCACGTTAACTGTAATTCTTAGGCCACCATACCAAGAGCTACAAGAAGCGAGTATACGTTAACCCTCCCACCTATCCGTCAACGGTTGTAAGCAGGCGCACAACAGTAGTCTATCCACCACCTTCCCCACCTCCAGGCCAGGCTCAGGTTGTGCAGCCAGAACCGGCGCCGGTTCTGGTAGAACCGCCTCCCGCACTTCTACCTCCACCACTATCTGTAGATGAGGAGGTGGTCAAGGAGGATACGAGCGAAGCGATAGACGTCATCTCCGTGGACGTGGATAGTGACAGTGGTCACAAGAGGCACAGGAGCCGGAACAGTCGTAGGAGGGATCGGTCAAGACACCATCATCATTACGAGAAAGATGTTCGCATTATACGGGACCGCGTAGTGCCTGTCGAGGTACCCGTTCCGTACCCGTACCGCGTCGACGTTCCGTATAAAGTTGAAGTTCCCTACGAGGTTGAAGTGCCGTATGAAGTTGAGGTTCCCGTTGAGGTGCCTTATAAGGTCGAAGTACCTTACGAGGTGGAGGTTCCCGTGGCTATTCCGACATATCGTCATGTCAGACCCCCTCGGCGTTATGAGCCTGTGGTACGGGAGGACAGGGAACATATACACATTACAGATACCAGAAGAGAAAGGGGGTGGAAGAGCATCGATTAGGTCTATGACGAAATTTTTTTTTTCCACATTTTTTGTGCAATGCTGTCGCAAGCGAGGCAAAGGAATCAATGAATCCACGTATAACAACTAGGTAATAGCTAGGAGTATTATGGTTTCTTCAATATCTATATCAGCGTCTCTGGGAAAATAAACACATAAAGCTCCTCTCGACTGCCCAGACCGAGAATCTACCAAATAGAGCTCGTAAGGTAGACCATTTTACCTCTGGAGTACGGAGTACCCCCGGCGTTGCCATACTCCGTGTCATACTCCGTACCCATGCCTTCATACCGCCCCACGCTTCAGCAAGTAATCCGAATACGGCATAATGATATGAAACGGACTCGATACATAGATCTTCCACGTTGACCCCTTCTTCCTAAAGCAACCCTAGTTTATTATACAAGTAGCCTCGTTTGTTCAGTCCTTGATAGAAGCAAAAACCCGATAATCTAGCCCTGCTAGGTTCTCGGTTGGCTTCCGTGAGCCGTTACGATCCAATCATGCCATTTTGTTATACTGGTGGTTTTTTCTTTTTCTTTTTCACTCATCATGTATCATTTCATAGAATAAGACGGAGAGGAGAGGGGGAGAGGGTGGGAAAATCCAAACACCGTACTGGGAGCGATGAGGAAGTCCAAATGTATCCAAATCAGCGTCGAGAAATACTTGTAGAGAAATACAAGTACGTACAAGTAAGAATAAATAGAGTTGGAGATCAGCATATCCGATCAGTCTAATGCACAGTTGGAGAAAAAGCAAAAGAGTATCAAACACCCGGGTTGGCAGGTCCTTTCCTTATTGTCTGTTTCATGATCCTGACTTGTGCTAGTTTTAGTATCGAAGACAAAGAGAGGAGAAACCAAAAGCTGGTCAAGCCAAGCCAGGCGTCACGCTACCCCCCACGCGAAGCAGTTCAACGCCAGCGAGATCCATCAAATCGTCTCATCTAATAATAATCTGAAGCTATTACTCCGTACTCCGTACAAAGCATCGATTTCGATAATTAGCTTACTTGTACGCACTGGACTCCGTTTCTCCTCCTTTCTTCTTCTTTACCCCCCCTTGCCTTCCCTCGAGGCATGCAGCGCAGGCTTAGCTGCAGCTGAATTCATTTTCCTGGATCAGAAAAAGGAAATGACCCGGCCCGTCCACTCATATTTGTACTAGTTCAAGAGCTCGGCGTGTGCAGGCGCGCGCGCTGGATGGGGGCATTGCGGTGACGATCATTATTGACAGATGGATACCTTACTCAGTCTTAGCCTGACAATTTTTTGGATACGAGCCAAGATTGTGTTGCTGGTATTATGACTACTCTGTACGGAGTACTCCGTAGATAAGCGAAGATGCTAGATTACATAATACGGAGTAGACGAAGCCCCTTGGTCGTTGTTCCTTCTTATTGTTATATTGTTAGGTTACTGGAAGTTATCGTCGTTGGAAGAAAAGACGCACTGTCGAGTTTACGTGTAGTTTAGGTACTCCGTACAGGTATCAACGAAATGATAATAGGGAGTACAAGTACTAGATAAGACGTGAAGAAATACGGAGTAAACTCCGCATGCAGGTCATGTTGCAACCCTGCTCCATGAATACTCCGTACCGAATTGGGAGAACGGCGTTCAGGGTCAGGGGAAAATCCCACGACCTCCTCCGTTTATGGTGGCCAAGAGGATTCGGATTTTAGGGGCCAAGGAGGCTCAGAGGGAGGTCTCGCGAAACAAATTCACAGCAAATCGCCGTACTCTGTATTTCCAATTGAGAATGTTGGAGGGAAGTCTGGTCCGCAATTGGGAAACAAGACATGGCTAAAAAGAAGACGAAACGAAGGCGTGGAAATGAAAGAGAGGGACGGGAATAATCAAGGTTCCAAATGGAATTTCTGAATTTCTGTAGCGGCAAAGCTGCAAAGCTGCAAAGCCGGATTTCCACACACGTGCCGCCCCCAATTCTCCATCGTCAAGTACCGCTCACCCTTAAAGGTCAAAACACTTCCTGCTCGTCCTCCAATGGAAGCTAGCCATTCAAATATTTACGGAGTAATACTCCGTATTACTACTATTACTGGGTGGGGTGCGCACCTTTGTGCTGTTCTCGGGCCTTCACCCCATGTTCAATAATATTTAAACTTTTGGTGTGAACAAGGTTGAAAGGGGGCAAGGGCGTGATTAAACTAGATTAATAAACCTATTCTGGAGCGTTTACAGTCAGTCTCCCATCACATCACCAAAATGGCCAAGTACGGAGTATTATTGGTTGCTTTATCAGGAGAAGTACGGAGCATTCTTTTACCAACTACTCCGTACTCTGTATGCGAGGAGTAGTTTACTGCATACAAATAATAAATACTCCGTAACGAATCCGAATAACGTGCTCTGGGCAACAGCGCTCCTACGGAGTAGTAAACTATTTTAAGGAGTTCAAACTACTGGGGTGGTTTACAACCTGGCGCTTCGCTTTTCACGTTTCATGGTTAATTTGGCCCGAGGGGAGGCGGCTCCTGGAACTGGCTCGTTCAATCATCCAATTTGCAAAGCGCGTGCGTGCGTCTCACGCAACAGGCCAACTAGTACTACTGAGTGCCCTTACTTATTATTCTGTTACTTATTTTATTATGGAGTGCATTGACCTACTACTCCGTAAACAAGACTCCACCACGCCCTGTGTCACCGTTTATTCCAATACTCCGTACGTTACGGAGGCACTAAAAAAGCTCTGGAAGTTGAGCCGTTCTGAGGGTAGTCTGAACGTTTTAACCCTAGCGGCACTCTCCGGTTTAGTATGTATTCTACTCCGTAAAGTACTCGTACTCCGTACTTGTACCTCATGTGTTGCTGACACAGAAGAAAATAACTCGCGCCAGGAATCAGGGATGCATGGCAAGTTTCAACGAGGCCACCTATCTATCGATGAGCGAATAGCCAGCACTTGTTAATACCTAAACTACTTGCATATACGGAGTATTTATGCATGTGTACGGAGTACGGAGGAAGAAAACACTCGTGCATGGGCCCTTGATACTAAACTATTACTAAACTACAAGCAACGGTTGTGCAGGGGCATGCATGCTCGAAGTGGTGAACCGGGCCCATGCAAAAACGCTATCGAAAAAAGCGCGAGGCGCGCTAAATTATTGCTACACCCTTCTGTGGAATGAGGGTCTAGGCCTACTAAGGGTGGGAAGAGGATCCCTGTAAATTACTAGTAGTTTAAATGGTTAGTACAGCAAAGTATTACTCCGTATTCTAGTTTAGTTTATACGGAGTATGAAATAAACACGGTAAGGACAGGGCATTTCAAGTTTTTCCTTTTTACTACGGAGTAGTACTACTCCGTAGTTTAGAAGAGTACGAAGTACGGAGTACGTAAACTAGTAGTTGATGAAGTACTAGTACTAGTTTATTGCCAGGCACTGTACTCCGTACTCCGTATTAATAATATCGGATTGGAGACCACAGCAAACTACAAGTAGTTTATGCGACTCACAACGCCCGCATTTCTCCCCCTTGGGCCTGGCCTAATTACGCGTAGAAACGAACACTACGGAGTAGTCGTCCTCTGTAAGCAGCATACTCGGTATTAATACGGAAGACGGAGTAAACGAAAGAAAGAAATGAAATACCTGTTCCCTATTAGTACTCCGTAAACTAATACGGAGTATGCTTATGCAGGAACACCCCCGACATGGGTATTGACGATGCCGGTTTGAGGAATTGGTGGAGGTGGGGACTGGCATGGTGGATCGCTGGCAGGCAGGTCAGTACGCCATACTCCGTATTCAAAGGAAGACGGGTTGAACAATCGTAGCTGCTAAACCTCTTCAGGGGTTTATCTTGTCAGCTCAAAAACTTGACCAGGGGATACAAGTAAAAAAGAACAAAGGAAAGAAGCAGTGGGTTGTTTTGAGCAATGTACAAGTAATTCGGCCATGCCTTTGAGAAACCGAATAATACTCGGTTTTTCACGTAAACTATTTTGCTCCATACGGAGTACAAGTATTAGCTTATTTAAACTACAGTAATAGTACTAGATAGAAAAAAATCGCGATGGGAGGAGAAGGGGCTGGGGACAAAAATGAGAAACCAGTAATCTAGTACAACTCCATATGTATCCACAAAGAACAACCTTGTACCAACATGTGTCAAAAAAAAGGGTCTTTTCACTTATTAGGCATCGACGCGTTTGTTATCTGGCGTTAACTTCCTAAGACGTGTCGAGACAGCCGGTGACATGGCACCAAGGCGAGCACGTTTACTCCGTACACTTTGACGCAGGTTCAAAATCGCAGGGCAAATCTTTGCAAGTAGTATTTAACATGCAAATTATTACTGACCTGGCTGGCCCTATTTTAGCGTGCAGCTTCTGTGTGGGGATCGTGCGTCGTTCCTGACAGGGGGTGGCCTGGCCTAAAGTGATTGACAAGCACCTGCTGGCTCCGATAGGTGCCACCCCAAGTTAGTAGTTTAGATGACTTGACCGCCTAGAATAGCGAGTGCTTCACCCAAATTTCGTTCATTCAACTGACCGTTCGAAGTTCTCTCTGCAAATGAATACGGAGTACCCAGAATACTCTGTACTACAAAAATTTCCCGGGTTTGAAACCTACTGGTAATGCCATGATGGATTCTTCTTAGTAGTAATATTCTTTTTTCCCTCCGAATCTCCCTTTGTTTTCTCACATAGAGTAAATACTACTTGTACGTACTTGTCCTTTCATAGCGCGCGACACTCTCACATCCTGCTGTCTTGGAACATTCTTTGATTTGAGTGGATCTCCTAGGGGGCGGGGCTGTTTCTCCGACATGTCTTTGGATTCCAACCTCGAATTTTCTCCTTTCCTGAGCGAGCGCTCATCTCTCTTTTTCTTTGCATTTATTAATACGGAGTACGGGGCGTTTCTATTGGTGAAGCAAAAGACGATATGGAATGGTCGCTAGCCTTAAACCGCCTTAGTGAGGTACCATATACCAGTCAGGTGCACGGAGTACAGTACAAAAATTTCCCTTGATAGTACGGAGTAGTTTAGGAGCAGTTGTGAACAGAAAAACAGAAGAAAGTTGAAAAAAAGTGACAATAAGTGAGAAGCGAGCGGCTCCCCCCTAGTTCAGCTCATTCTGAAAGAATGCTAGGCAATCCTCTCATACTCTGTGTATTTTCCTAGTCAAGTTTTTCCCCCTTCTTCTCTTTCTTTCTTCCAAGACAATCGCTGTCTCTCCATTTTCAGTTCGTCGAGTTCGACCACTCCTTTTTATTTCTTATAATGTTCTAATTTTTCACCAATCTGTGAACCCACCCCCTTTCAATTTGGACTTGTGGCAGTTTATGCACGACAAATCAGCGGCATCTATCCAGGCCATTCGAAACAACTGCGAAAGCTCCGCATTTGAAAAGCGACATACGGAGTAAGGTGGCCTGGTAATAATAGCACAGGAACGCACCAAAAAAAAGGAAGGAAAAAAAAAAGGAGGAAACCCCTTCTGACCTTCTGAGGAGAGGCTCTGACCCTCGCTCATCCAATTGGTCCACTCCGGCTCCTCTCATTTGTGCCGTGGTTGCATTGCAAAACCATGTCGCAGTTTGCCTTCCTAACCAACCCTTCCTCACCTGGGACCCCCTCGTTGCACTCGCCTGCCACCTTCTCCCCATCGCCGTACCCACCACCACATAATACTCGTGCCCAGGGTTTGGGTGGTACTGACGCTCAAACTGCATCCTCAAACCGCCCTCATCCACCTCTTACTCCCGCCAACGCCAACGCCAACCGCACAACCGACCTCCCTTCTCTGTCGCCCTCGTATGCCCTCCCTTCTTTTCCCCTGACACACCAATCCTCTCGTGTCTTCATCGGAGACGAACCACCCCGCAGCCCCCTCCACTCGCCCACCCATCATTCTCGCGTGCCTCCATCCCAGGTTTCCCCCCATCCTGAAGTTCAGCGTCACTATCAGTATCAACGCCAGAATAATCGGTACTCCCATTCTCTATTTTACGAGCCACGGAATAGTCGCCAGGCGTCCTCGCCGCCCGCACGCCCGGCCCCTTCCACGACTTCCGTCGATGGTGAAGGCCACAGAGGGCAGAGTCCCCTTCTCAGACGTCTGATTCAGGCTCCCAACCCTGCTGCCACTCCCCAACCATCTCCTAATAGTCCAAGGTTAGTCTCACTCCTCTTCCACCCCCTTGCCTTACAATCTTCATCCCACCCTACTCTGTCCAGTTTTGTGTGTCCTCGTTAGTATGGAAGTAATAGTAAACACTCCCATAATGCTCTCTCACTCATTGTTCCCAAGCATGTTCCACATTGCCATCCATCTCTCAACCTAACCTGCCTCGTTCGAAGACTTCGAGACAGGACCACACACATTTTCTTTCCGTCTGTTTTGTGCTCCTATGGAGTAAATATTCACTCGTTCCCCTTTCCACCCCCACCCCCCCCTGTACATTCATCGTGGTTCTGTTAGCCCCCAATACTCCGTACAGTCTACAATCATTGCTGTGTGTCCGGGTTGTCAGCAGACGCTATTCATTCTACCCACCACAACTCATCCCTGCCTCCCCTCTCCCTTCAACTTTCTTTTGACACTCGACATTCCAAACGCTGGAAAATCGCGAGGTTTTGATGATTTCGTGGCCCGAGTATCCCACCAAGCTCGCGTTCCCTCCACCAGGTTCTTGTAGACATAATTGCTCGGTTTACTCTCCCCTTGAAAGCATCTCCTCTGTGAGGACAAGGCCGCCTTTGGAACGCACACCTCCCGCTTTGTCGAACCAAACAAGCCCGGCCTTGCCCCGTTCTTTTTGCTGACAATTTATTACCCCGAACAAGTATCGAGCGGCGACCCCCTCTGAGCCCCCTCAGCAGGGTATCTTCGCCATCATCTCCTCCGCAGGCCAGCCCTCAGTTGTCAGCCTTCTCCTTTGGCTTTGAACCAACGACCGACTCCACGACACACGAAGCGAAGCCCGCCACCGACAGTAGTGCCAAACCGCGAACCTCGTCACCAAGCCTTGCCCCCGAACAGTCGTTCTACTACCACAGCGACTCATCCAGTTCAGCGACACCGCTTCCACCCGACGAGCCGACTACACAAAGGTAAGCTTTTATACACTGAAGAGCGAACCTCCCAGGCCGTGCTGCGTGTCATATTGCCACTCTTGCTGGACGGTCTCGGCTGCTTCATCTCCTCGTCCTGAGGTCTCGTTTACATCCCGCAATGGGCCGTTAGACAAATGAGCCTTGACACTGGGCCATGAGGGCCGTAAGAAGAAAAAGAAAGTCTTTGTGCTGATAATGCGTTATTTTCATCTGAATAGAAACGAACCGCAACCTGAACCTCCGAATGCCACCCAAACCTCGGCCCACGCACTCATGAGTCCGCAGTCGCCCACTGCAGACTCCCCAACCCTAGCCATGTCGAATCCTCCAGCAATTGGTCCCCGAGGGGATGGCTCTCGGCCAGCCCCGAGAAATTCTTCAATGGATTCGGCCATCTCCCAAATCTCAACCATGTCCGGGCAGAAGGGTTCTGGGGAAAGCCCCTCATCCCCAGATATTGCTCACCTCATCCAGACGGCTGGTAGCCCGGAAGCCGTGATCCAGTACTTGCTCAAAGAAAAGCAGTCGCAATCTCAGCAGAATTCGCAGTTGTGGCGACTTGTGGATAAGCAACGGGCTATGATTCTTGGGCTGAACAAGGACCTGGAGCGAGCTTTGAAAGACAAGGAGAAGTACCGGAAAAAGCTGAAGGAAGTCCTTGCATTGCCGGCCTTGAGTACGGGTCTCGCGAGCAAGCAGCCCCCCTCCAAGCAGGCCGAAAGCCTTGCTAGTGGTACGCGAGACAGCAGCCGGAATGCACCCGAACAGATTCCTGTTGTGGTTTCCGTACCCGATTCCCCTACCCTCGAGTCTGACAGCCAGAAGCATTCTCCCGTTGACGTGACCATGGCACCATATCCGATTACACCGCCTGCCGACCAGCCCAGCATGGAAACCTCTGCTGTTCGGGAACTCTTGGACCCGTCCTCGTCGATGCCAAAGGCTCACGAACACGCTCTCGACCAATTCGACCACGATGCCGAAGAACGAGCTGCCCAAACTGCCGCTGATGAATTACGAAAGAAGAAGGACGGCGAAGTTATGCGCGACCTACCCATCAATCTTGCCATTCCCCCATCTAGAAGTCTGCCGAGCGACCCTCCCCGAATGCCACCGCCGCGTCCTCCTCCAGCCCCTCCCAGCGGGCCTGCCACAGCAACATCATCCAGCCTCGACGAACGAGTACAGTTCCCACCCCCACCCCCACGCAAAGCACCGCCAGCGCCCCTTCGACTTGACGCGACGCGACCTCCTGCATCAAGTAGCAACACCTTGGAAGAGGATGAGACGGACACCGACTATGATGACATCTTGGAGGTCGACGAGATCACCATCGATAAGCGTGGTCGACGACGTACACGGGAGGAGGATGAGCGCCAGCGCGAGATCATTGCCTTGAAAGACGCTGCAAGGAAGAGTCCGTCGGGGGACACCGCTACCGCCGCCGAATCCCAATCAACAGCAGGAACCCTGCCGCCGACCGCTTTACCACCGCCACAGCGTAGCCCACGCCAGGCCCCCCAACCACTGCCCCTTGGCCGTGACACCGTACCTGCTTCCCTAGATAGTATCATGAAGGGTGACAATTTCGCTCCTGCCATCATGAGTCCCGGCCTACCCTCGAGCCCGAGGCCCTTCGTGGGCGTTTCCCCGCCTCTATCCCCACGCACTGCTGCCACCTTCGCTTCGGGTCCGCTTTCTCCCCGCCCCCCCCGCCAACCTATCACCTTGCCCCCCAACACGCCCCTCACCACACCATCTCCTCCCGCAGAGCATTTAGCCTTATCAACACCGAGACCTTTGAACATCTCGAAGAAGGCAGAGATGATGGCACCGCCCACTGTCACAATCACTGAGGATGTTGATGGTGTTCCAGATGCTCCCGTCCAGGGGCGCATCTTCAAAGGATTGGCGCCCGATGAACACCCCGACCTCCTTCTGGGACCCGATGCATTGCCTTCGATCATTGTCAGGGTCGCCTCATCGCGTATGAAGCCATCGCGGGCGAGCATGATGACGTTTACGCAATTGGAAGAGGACCCCGTCTTTACACTAGCCATCTTCTCTCGGTCGGAGGGTCGCGAATTGTGGCGAGCAGAGAAGGACTCTGCCTCGTTGCAGAAACTCGACCAACGCTTAAAACACTTCAACGGACACACTGCGAAGGTCCCCGAGCGATCTCTTTTCAATGGGCACGCCCCTGCGAAGCTCGACGCACGCCGCGTGGCCCTCGAGGTTTACCTGGAAGAGATTCTGAATACTCCCTACGACGTCGATACAGCTCTCGAAATATGTCGCTACCTTTCTGTCAACACTCTCCCACCCAACCTAGACGATGCTGGGGCGGTCGATAACGAGATCCTCGACAAGACCAGCTCGAAGACGGGCCCAGGCGGTCGGCCCTTCCGCAGCGGGTATCTCACCAAGCGAGGAAAGAACTTCGGCGGCTGGAAGGCTCGATTCTTTTCGCTAGAGGGCCCGCTCTTGAAATATTACGAGACCCCTGGAGGTGCTCACCTGGGCACTATTAAGCTGCAAAACGCTCAAATCGGCAAACAGTCGCAGCACACCAATGACAACCAATCGCCTGCTCGAAATCCCAGCACCGATGATATGGATAACCAGTACAGACATGCATTTTTAATTCTAGAGCCTAAGAAAAAAGATTCAACCAGCCACGTCAAACACGTGTTGTGTGCAGAGAGTGACAAGGAGCGGGACCAGTGGGTTGATGCCCTGCTGCAATGGATTGACTACCAGGATCCCGATAACGACAGCCCAACAGTCTCTACCCCCACAACGGCCAGACCAAACTTGAAAGCGCCAGACCGTCAGGGTACCGGAGATAGCGAGAAGTCTTCTAAGACTGGTGGCAAGAAGAAACGCGATCAGACCAAATCGTTCCACCAGCAATCCGACTCGGATACGCTGATCGGCTTTAGGTACGACACGACGAAACAGGGCGATGCTCCCAGCGGTGCCCCCTCACGACCCAAAACATCCGGTGGCCTGCCTGATAACCCAGCCGAAGTGTACGGCCATCCTCGCGATGGCCAGATGCAACTGCCCAGCATTTCCGCACCGAAAGACCCTCAAGTTATCTCTGACTCGTCGACGTGGGGGGCCAAAATGGGTGGTGTTGGCCTTGCCCCGCCTACTGTAGAGGAGAAGAAACAGCGCAAGAGGAGCTTCTTTGGTTTTGGTCCAAAATCGAGGACTGCTTCTGATAGTGTCGATGGTCTCTGGGGTGGCGACGGCGACAAGGCCACGACGGCGCCGCAAAACGAGTACCGTGGCCCGATTCGCCAAGCATTCGGCGCACCCTTGGCCGAGGCCGTCCGTCATAACCCCCCGTCGGACGTGAGTGTGCCGCTACCTGCAGTTGTGTATCGGTGCATCCATTATCTTGATGCCAAAAATGCGACCTTTGAAGAGGGTATTTTCCGCCTCAGTGGATCGAACGTAGTCATCAAGCAGTTGCGCGAACGCTTTAATAATGAAGGCGATGTTGATCTTGTCCATGACGAGACATATTACGACATCCACGCAGTGGCCTCGCTGCTGAAATTGTATCTTCGAGAGCTACCCACAACCATACTCACACGCGATCTGCATGTAGAGTTCCTCCATGTTACTGAGATGGCGGACCAAAAGGAGAAGATCGCCGCGCTCAGCGAGCTTGTCCTGAGACTTCCTCAAGCTAATGCTACGCTGCTCAAGTACCTGATCGCCTTCTTGATCAAGATCATCAACAACTCGGATGTTAACAAAATGACGGTGCGCAACGTGGGCATTGTCTTCTCTCCCACGCTCAACATCCCCGCACCTGTTTTCGCCATGTTTCTCCAAAATTACGAGGGCATTTTCGGAATCGAGCCCGAGGAATACGAACTGCCGTCCCCGGCCTCCGAATCAGACACGCAATCCCTCGCGCCCAGCAATCCTACGAGCCGGCCATCCTTTGAGCCCCGCCCGTCCACTTCGAATGGCCCGGGTATGTCGCCTCACCAACAGCGCTTGAAACATAACGTCATGGACCAGCCACGCGGCTCGCCGACACCACCCCTTTTGATGGAGATGAACGGCGCGCGCTCCTCGCCGACGCCTCCGCCGGCGTTTCCCATGGGCCGGCAGACGACCTATGAGCCCCAATACGTCAATCAGCAAGCCGCCCCAGGAAACCATTTGAGGCCTACTTACGAGAATGGATTTCCTATGCAGCCTGGCAGTTTCGAAGCCGGTTCTTACGGAGGCGGCCCGGGCCCGAACCCGCGACAAGCACCGGGGTACGACCAACCCCTTTTTGAAGATCGAGGTTACGCCAACATGGCCGCGTATGATCAACCTATGGGTGTGCGGCGTCGTGAGAGCGCCATTTTCATGAATGGGCCCATGATGAATCAACAGGGCTCAAAGAGCCGTCTCCGTGAGGAGACAAGGTTCTAGCTGGTATCTCGATTTGCCTTTGCGGATGCAATGAAAAAGACACCAAAGAAGACCTCGCCATTGTTCTTTTTAATACTTGGTATTCCTCTTCCTCGATTCTACAAGATCATTCGAGAGAGGCATTAATACATGCTCCCACAAGTTGGAGTACCCCTACCCCCCGCTCTCCCCCTCCCCGTCCCATAATCCACCTTAACCAACGCGGTCGGGCCGGCTCCTATACCCGTTTTACGACCTTTATTGTTCTTTTCCTCAGCTTTTGATCGCATCCTGTTTTTGTTTTCCCTTCAAATCCCTACTGAGGAGAGAGACTGTATATGTGTGTGTTTTTCTATCCCATTCCTCTTTCATGTCCAAAGCGATCCGGAATTTGATGACTTCGCTTCGGAAAGCTCCAATGGCTCCAGCACGGCTTGGTTACGAAATTTCTTTCTGTTTAATTTCCTAGTCGACTTTTTCTGCTTATCTCCGTTTGTGATTCTTTTGGACATGTACCGTTTCGGCGCTACGGGGTGACCAACGGGCTGACACAAAACGTGTAACATAGCTAATAATTGTCCGGAGGGATTGACGAGGCGTTGGTTGGATACTTATTTTTCTGGAAATTATTTCCTTTCAATCTTCTCTTCGCACACACACTTCTGCCGCCCGAGCTGGTTATTTGTTCGTTTGTTTGAGTACGAGAGAACGGTCACCGAAGTCTCGACTCGAACTAAACACAATCATAGCTCCTGCCTAACACTACAAGTATGGTGCTGGAGTCCAGCCGGATAATGCGCTTCACTTCTTTCGCTTCCAAATTGAATAATTGAAGTTATCCATCGAATCTTGCCATATCGCGCGCTGCGTAATTAACCTTGTGAATCGCATGATGCCAATAATAATACCGTGAAACGTTTTTACAGAACACGCACCTATTTGTACTGGTCACTTAATACCTACATCAGCATGCTCCGGGCAGGAAATTTGAGAGTAATACTAATACGTACAAGTACTCCGTATTACTCCGTAGACGATTATCACAATGGTTGTCTTAGTAATCGGCACATGGCCCATGGCCCATGGCACATGGGCACATACTCCGTAATAGTACGGAGTACATTGGTACTCTGTATTAAATATTGCCGATGTCTTCCAACCCAGAGTTACCCTACTATTACAAAAGACTTCGAACAACCTGCTCCCTCCCTCCCACTAAAATACAAGTACTCCGTAAAGCGACTAGGCGGCATCTGTTGGTTCGGGTCCATCCAACCAAATGGCCAGCCGTCCACTGTAACGCATTCCTAAACTTGCACCTGCTTGTAGTATACGCCCCCATGGTAGTTCCAAACCGGCGCACTGGTTAGGATTTTCTCCCTATGGACCATCATGTCCATACGAAGACGAAGTTGCCACAGATGCTCACACAAACCTCGCTGAATACATGAAGGGGGAGAAATTGGAAACTTGAAAGGGTTTCTCCCTCTCCTCACTTAATTGGTATCAAGCTCTGACAACAGCCAAAGAAACAAGAATCCCGTCCCACGGCGACTCGACTCTCAATTCTTGATCCTCGGCACACACCGAACCTTTGTTTTTCGAGCTTTTGTTCAATCCATCGTAGCTATCGGCCGCCTGCTGGCGTGTCGTTCGGCTATGCCCACTATGACGCCTCTCAACACTGTCCCTGCACCCGGGGTACTACCGCCTCTAGATCCGTCGGCAATTCCACGAATGCGAGCCGATCCTCTTCAATCTTCGCCCGACTCCAATTCTCAGTCCCCCCATGGCCATGGTCGCATGTCGTGGCCTAGGACAGCATCTGTGCCAACAAGTTCCAGCTACAATCCCGACACTCCGCACTCGGCCACGGGCACTTCGATCACTACCTCGAATGGGCACACGCCCCAAAACATTGACTTCCACGACCACTCGGCGCCTTCTGCTAGTCATGCCGGCGGATTCACTACGGCCGCTTCCTCTTCCGAACTGGCCCCCACGACCGCCTTAGCTGGAGACCCGAAACGGCCCCGGGCATGTGAAGCCTGTCGCGGCCTCAAAGTCCGTTGCGAACCCGATCAAACCGACCCCGATGGTCCTTGCAGGCGGTGCAAGAAGGCCGCCCGAGTTTGTATTGTCACGCAGCGTACGCGCACTGGGGAGCGTCAGAAGAAAACGGACAACCGGGTTGCTGAGCTAGAAAAGAAAATCGATGCTCTCACAGCTACACTGCAAAAGCGCACTACCACAGCGGTCGATGAAGCTCCAGCTACGTCAAATCCAATCGAATCTGCCGGCGCCCCGCCTCGGATAGTCGAACGAGACGCAACGCCTCAAGACCAACCCAGCAGCACCCCCGCGCCAAATGATCGGGGACCAGCGTCGTCCTGTGTTCCTGTGGGAGATGGCTTGCGAGGGCATGCGAGTCTCCCTGCGACCCAGGCGGGCAATAAACGGAAGCGCACAAGTCTTGACCCTCCATCTCCGCGTCTTTCGTCTCGGCCGTCGAATGAAGTCGCTCCTTCGTCGCCTCCCCCCTCTTTCCAATCCACCCTCCACCCACCACCGAGCTCGCAGGCCAACCCACCGGCTCAGGCAAACCCCCCAATTAAACCATTTTCTGATATAATTGACCAGGGCCTTATCACCTTGGATGAGGCAGCATCATTCCTTACCCGGTACAACCGCTACTTAGCCCCCCACCTCCCTGGCATCGTCTTTCCTCCGGCCATGACCGTATCCCAATTGCGGACTTCCCGCCCCCTTCTTTTTCACGCTATCATGGCCGTCAGCAGTGGTGCACGGAAAGTCGTGCAAAGCAGTTTGGTCAAAGATCTAATGCGCATCCTTGCTGACAAGATCATCTGCACGGGCGAGAAAACCCTGGAGCTTGTGCAATCTATACTGGTGGCTACTATCTGGTATTGGCCGCCCGACCACTTCGAAGAACTCAAATTCTATCAACTTGTGCACATTGCCGCCGTAATGGCTATTGACATCGGTCTTGATCGTCCCGTCCAGACCAAGCGCCGCAATATTCCATACACCTGGCAGGACAACCCGTTACGAAAGCGCCAGCGTGATGACCCGACATCACTCGAATCTCGCCGTACTTGGTTGACATGCTACTATCTGGCTACTAATACAGGAATGGCATTACATCGCCCTCATCTAATCCGCTGGACGCCCTTCATGGCCGAAAGTTTGCAACTTCTCGAAACAAGCCCAGATGCTGCGCCGACCGATCAATATCTATGCTACCTGTTACGCACAAACAAGCTGGGCGAGGAGGTTGGTATGTACTTTTCGATGGAAGAATCGTCAGTACAGGCTGACCTAGCTGATCCGCGAACACAATTTGGCTTGCGAAACTTTGAGGTTGAGCTGGAAAAGCTCCAGAACATGGTGCCTCGAGACCAATTACATCGTAAGCTGTCTTTTCCTTTCCCCCTCCTACTTCTGCTTTTGCTTTCCATACATCCCCTTGTTGCAAGACACAAGAGCAGCCCATCATCGGTCATGATGTTGGATATTTTCGTGAATTCGCTAACCCAGGCATCATGTGTTTAGCAACACTTCGCATCAGCTTCTTTACCATTAATGTATATATGCATGAGATGGCCCTTGACGGCAATGACTCCCCAGATAACTCGGCCAAACCACCTTTCAATACAGATTACATGCGCGATGGAATGCTCACCTCTCGCGTCTTGACAAGTGCTCATATCAGCGCGCTAACAGCTTGCATCTCTGCTGTTAAGGGCATTTTCGAGGCTTTCCTGGACATGGATATCTTCAGTGCACGGTGTCTTCCAGTCTTCAATTTTGTTCGGGTTGCTTATGGCGTTGTAGTTCTCATCAAAATCTACTTTTCGGCCGCAGCACCAGATTCAGAGCTGGGGAAGGTCATCCCCAAAGAACATCTCCAAGTGGAGTATTACCTTGAACGGCTGCTCGAAAAGTTCAAGGCGACAGCGTCCAATGACAATTCACGGCCGGCAACCAAATTTCTCGTCATTCTAGTCATGCTCCGAGGTTGGTTTCTAAAGTACAAGTCGCATACGAAGGCTACACAAGGTCCAGCTATTGCTCCTGGCGATGCAGCACGCAGCCCGCCAACGCGGGAACACGTCTCTGCTCTCCCCAGGCAGAGGGATAGACTGGGATTGGGACATGGCCTTGGAGATGCGGTGCCCTCACCATCGGCGACCAGCCGGCCGCTGTCCACAAACGAAGCTGGCCCGGCGGTAGTTCCTGAGTACGACATGCTTCGTGGGCCATTGTCAGAGGCTCAACAGGAGCGCCAAAACTCAACACCATCGACAATGCCAGGGTACCCATCCACAGATAACCCATTGCACGTGCTATCGGAAATAGCCACAGGCAATTCCGGACTCGTGGGTTCAGGCACGGCACAAACACCATGGCGTAACCAGATGTCCCAAGCTGCCCAGTACATCAGCGAACCGTCGTCGGAAGTTGGGAACCCGAGGGGCCTGAATCCAGGACCGGCACACTCTCTGCAACCGGACCTTGCGGTCCCCAGCACGGGAAACCCAGCTGCCATGCCATGGATTGATCCTTTCGGAGCAGATGCAATGGGTGTCAGTATTCCCATAGACTTCAACCTGGGAACCTTTTCTGAGGCGCTTCCCGAGAATTTCGATTGGGAGGGGCTTACGATGAGCCTGGGAGCCGGGCTGCCAGTGGCATATGATGTGGTTACACAGGCTGATGGGGTTTCTGACGAGGAGAAATGGTTTGGGGGTATGGGCGCTCCACAGGGTATGTATCCATCATAAGAGGATAGAAGAGTATTTATTGCCTCATGTGCATTATGTTGTTCACATGTAACTGTATAATGAAGACTAGTTGGGCGCCCTTTTTTTTGGGGGGGGGGGGGGGGGAATGTGGTATTTTTTATATAATATCCTTCGCTACTCCATTTCTAATGATATAACGAATTCGTCTTGTCTATTCAAGCAAATACAAGGTGCAAGTAGTAAGTATGGCTGTTCTGTGCATCAACTAATAGGGATTAATACAAGTACAGCTACATGACCACTAGCTTTCATAAAGGTCGTGCATAGTACACGTATTAGTACTATGTGCATGATTATTTTCGATGTTGATAATTCGTGGGGAAAGCTGATAGGAGCATTGGTTTCCTTGCATATGCATGTGTTTTCCCTTGGCGCAGCTTTGCCGTACAGCTTTGCCTTCATTTGCGTGTAAAGGAAGCCCCAGTTACCTGCATATTGCAACATAATGGCCAAACCAGCCCGCAAATAGGGAGCGTTGGATTAGCGAAACGAGGAATACGGATAGAGGTCATGTTTGAATACGGACGGAGTATTACAATTACCATTGATATTGGGGAGGGGGAGTGGGTGGTGAGGACAGAGCATCGGGGTTTTAGGGGTGCCCCCAGAGACACACCCACCCTGGAGTGTGACAGGACATGTGGTCCTGCGCACCAGTAAACAGTACTATTTCGCTCTCCCCACCCTCTACGGAGTACAGAGTACATAGTTTAGAGTCCAGGCTAGCATTTATTAGTGCCGTCCGTTAGTACTACAGGCTAGAGCTCATGTACGCGGAGTAGTAAACTAGTCACCCCCGCTCGCCCCCTAAAAGGACAGGCCAGCCAGCATGCCCGACTAAACTTTCTAACCGATAATTAGCGTATCTGTTAGTGGCACTGGGAGCTTACCTTGGCGAGATATTAGCATGTGCTTGCCTAATGTAATGCGGGGGACAAGAGAGGGGGGGGTTCTCACCATCTTGGGCTTGGATCTTGGAATACTTGTAGGAAATAGGAATGCGTCACGCGCGCAACAAACACGAGATACAGACTATAGATGTATAGACGTATAGACGAATGCCTCTATTGGCGGGGTACGAAGTACATTGGATCTATCTTGGTTGCCACATGAGGCCAGCTTCGCTGATGAGAGTATCACAAAATGAGAATGGCTTGCAAGGAGGAAGGAGAGAGGTTGTAAACATGTATTTACTCCGTACTCCATATTGCGATTCTCAAGCTTTGGGAAACATTGTCTGGCCCTCCCTGTTCTGCTTGATCAACTTCACCGAACTAGTGTAAATTGCCAGCACACTGTCTCCTGTCTGGGTCTGGGCTGCGCAAGAGTGGAAACACGGCTTGGGAAGAAAGGCGGGAAGGAAGGATGGTCTCTGGCTGGTCCCCTTGGCCATCCTCCACCACTTTTTCCCCAAGTTTCCACTCAAGACTCCGCCCTTCAAAGATAATACCCTGGTTCGTTGGATGGATGCTCGTTGTGGGAACTGGCGTGTATCAGTAATTTCAGCACAACGTCTTCTTTGTGCTTAGGTGAAATTTCCTTGACGTTTGAAAACTGAATTTATACCAACATGATGGTAGAGCCCGCCCCTGACCTTTTTTCTGCCATCTGCAAGCTCATCACTACTTGTACTCCGTACGGAGTACAGCTAGCTATCTGTCCCCAACAAACACACAGCCACCCAAGGGAGCAAAGCAATGGGGGGTGTACTCCGTACAAGCCAATACGTCAGAGCGGGGTTCGCCACGCCCCAGCCATGCTTTCCAATGATCTCATGGGGCAAGGGCCAAAAGAAGATTTTTGAGAACAAGCTTTACTACGGAGTACGGAGTAATTGCGTCTGGTCTCTTGGTCTCTCATCTAGCACATTTAACTTGCCACCGAGAGCTCTAAACTACAGTGAGTTGTTAGGCTTAGGCTCGCCCTCAGCCCCTTTTCTCATGTTTTGCCTCGCTCGTTATCTCATGGTAAGAGGGCTTAACCGGTTGTCAAGGGGGAGAAGGAGGACAAAACCACCCCTTGCACTATTTCGTATTTTTTTTTGGTACCCTTATCTCGCTTCACACCTCTGCTATCACATTCTTATTTTATTGTTTATCTCGCCTTTGTGGTAACTGTTTCCAGGTTTGGTTCAAGCTAGTCCCCCACTCATGAAAGCAATCTTCATTCCGAGTTCCGATAAGGTACTGACGAGCCCATGCAGTACAAAACTGTGAGGCCCTGATTGCTGCCATTCAGATGGGGGTTCGCTGTGGAAAGCACCTGAATGGTTCGTTACCTGCCAAGATAAGCCGAGAACCATCAAATGACCTTGGAGAGGGAGATCCAGATACGCATCTAATACCTGTTGTTTTCTTGGTTAAGTTGCATTCGGTATGTATTAACAACATCAGTTGAGACTCTGGGGATGATGGCAGGGTTTCATGGACCCCGCCATCCCTATTAGCTCTGCGGAGTCGGTCTCCGTTCCAGTATTAGAGCGTGGTGAACAAACATTTCGTTTGTGCCTTTACGGAGTATGGTGGAGAGGTGAGAGGGCCCTGTGGCTGAAGCTGGGACAGACACAAACAGCCATGTACGAAGTAATACGGAGTACTTCTTCAAGCCACGTCAATCGATAAGGAATGTAATTAATACCCCATCATCGCATGCAAAGCGAAGGGGGAACCCCACCCCCACTAAATCTACGTACCAGCAGAAGGCAGTGTACGGGCAGTTTAGCTGTAAACTACTACTCCGTAGGTAGGTACGTAGTACTCCGTAAAGTAAACTAACAATACTAATATGGAGGAGCTGGATCCCTCCCACTGGACTGGACCAGTCCGTGCACCATCTCATGCACAGGCCACTGGTTACAGTGAAAACTCGAGCCCAGCGTCATTTGTTGCTTATTACGGGGGTAGTACGTGCAATGTGTTAATAGGGCGGCGCATCCTGATCCTACTCTGTACGGAGTACTCGTACTTCATTCATCACATTGGTGTGTGTGCGTGTGTTATCTCAAAATCTCAAAATCCATAGCTCTCTTTCCCCATCCACGTGTCCGCTTTCTGGTACTAGACACACACACAAAAAAAGGGAAGGAACCCTCTACAAGTACGTACTCCGTATTCCCTCAATGACCTCCTCACCCATATATTTTCATCGCTTAGTCGCTCCCCTCTTTTTTTTGCTGACCCTGGGTGTTTTTATTCAAGTCTCCCTATCTTCTCCTTTGCCATCATCCCCTCTCTTTACCTCCTTGATGCTCAACCGCCTTTTCCAACTCATCGTTATTTCCTTCCAGCTACCCTTTATCCCTCCCCCCCCCCCACACACAAAACCTACACCAATAACTCTATACGGGTACAAGCATCTACCCCGCCTGCTGTCCAGTGTACACACTCGCAGCCAACACGCACAAGGGTAACAAGCTTCGTCACCAGGCGCCAGATATTACGTTGTTGCCGTTATACGGATACGTGCCTCATCCTGCAAGGTCGGCAAAGACAAGGGAACGGCACCTAGGGCGATCTTTCTAACGCCTTTGAATCTCACCACCTTCTTCGACCTGTCGCACTTTAAAAAAAAAAAAGCCCCCAATATCAATTGGCAATAGCAGGAGAGAGACGAGCAAAAGCCAGTCCCCCTTGGCTCAGCACAAACAGAAGGGGATATTTTATTTCCCCTCTTTTTGCACTGCATTCATATTAGATCTGCAGATCTTCCCCATCTGGCCAATCCCTGGCTTGACTCAATCTGGCCTTGCAGCATTAAATTCACTCCACAGGTCCCTCCAAACCCCTTTTGGGAGTAATACCTCTCCACTTCCTTCCCGTCTGACCCTCCTGTCTCTGTTTACCGTTGTAGGCGATTGTTTGGATCCCTACGGAGTACAGGATACACACCTATTACGGAGTTATCAACTTCTACACTGTGTCGTCGATACTCACACAGGCCACTGTAGAGATCCCCGCCGTTTCACAAGCTCAACCTCCATCGGACCATTCTCAAGCCCACTCCACTATTACCACATCAGCCCACCCTGAACGAGATTTTACTCATACGGAGTAGCACCCCCAACGACTACAAGTACGTACGTGCTGCGTTGTGCTGCTCTCTGTCTTGTTGACGACAGCCCACCAGCAGTGTGCGTATTAAAGTCTTCTGGCATCCTCTCCTTTCACACCCTTTCCCCATCTCCTCTTCTCCCATCCTTCAAAGCTTGTCTCAAGTTTAGACTCCTACACAACACATTACCAACACATACAAACGCACGAGAAGAGAAACACCAAATAGAAACGCATTTATTCTTGCCAGTTTCTTACATCAACCGCACAATGACAAACGACAACGATAACCAGGAACGCCCTCGCCGGGGCTCAGTTGGCAACGCCGTCTTCAGCAACATTTTCCAGCGTAGCAACTCGATTTCTACTGGGACCAATGCCTTCCCGTCGGGCGCAAACATGAGTGTAAATGACGTCCAGCGTCGGCGCCTCTCCATCTCAACACTCGGCTTGCACGGCACCTCGCCTCCTGGCCCCATGCCTTTTGGCATTCGCCGCGCTAGCCTGTCTACCAACAACTCGGACGTGATCGATGAGAACGCTGTGGATGACGAAGATGGTCCCGCGGCCAACCCCAAAACGGCTCCCACCACGCCCTTTACTCGTCGGATGAGCTTTGGGACCAACCCCATGCGTAACCGGCGAAGCGGTGGTGCAAGCCCAGGAACAGGTAACCACCCCTCTGCACCCTCCATCGGCTCTGCCATTGCTGGCACTAGCAGTGGCACTGCCGCTGTTTCCGTAACCCAAGGGAGCAGCACCATGCAATCTCTCGGTGCCGAGACCCAGTCATCCCCTCTGAGCGCCTCGGTTCCTGCTGGTGGTGGCTTTTCCCTGCTCACATCTGCACTCTCGGGCCGTCGCGTATCGGGCCCAAATCCCCATCCCACCTCCCCGCCGCTCTCAGCCAGCGCGTACCCTAGAAAAACATCTAACGCGTATTCCCCTCGCTCAGACCAGCACGTCTTCAATTGGTCGGAGCAGCTTAGATCTCGTGCCGAGAGCTCTGTGTCAGGCAGCCGGCCCAGCTTCTCCTTCGGAAGCAACCTTTCTTCATCGCCTCCGCGAGCCAACGTCAACACCCAACACCGTCCACGCCAAGACTCTACCTCGGCCATGCCTGCCCCCCCTGTCCAGGCTCCTACTGCGCCACCCAAGCAACCTGAGAGGCCCAAGCCTGATCATTTCCAGGAACGTATTTTGAAGGGCGACTTTTACATGGATTGATCCGCCTCGGACCGTCGCTACGTATCTGTTCGCACTGCCTTGGTACATTGCGACCGATAGCTCCCGCGCCAAAGAAAAGGAAAGAGAGAGATCAAACCCTCAGTTTCGCACATAACCCCTCAAATCTACCCGCCAACCTCCCCTCGCGGTTGGTTGACCCAAGGCTTGCAAATCCAAGTCTCCCAAGCCCCAGGGCCTCTTCATCCTCTTGGCTCTGGTGAGTGGGGTGCATGGCTTTAGGCCATTTCCCACGAGACCATAAGCGACATCCATCTCCAACGCCGCCCTCTGCCAAAAGGCCATTGCTGGCTCAAACTACGTCTCCTCCGCTGCATTACGACGAATTTTCCAGGCGATGAACACACCGAAAGACATGGAAACCAGACTTGTTTTAGGAACCACCTCCATTTTCCTTGCGTAAAATTTGCCCTATTTCTTCCTTTTCTTTCGTGCTTAGGGCAATGTGGCCATCTAGCATGCTAGCAACATGTACCTTCCTCGCTGTAAGGACACGAGGGGGAGGTTGCACTCTTGGCGACGATTTTTTTTTTCCTTGGAAAAAAAGGGAGAAGAAAAAATAAACATGGTCACCGCATGCCTTTTTGTTCGTCTTGTCCTTCTTTCTTTTCATTCATGGTCTGCATGGAACTTTGGAGGTCATGTTATGGCGTTTTATGATTGTAGGAGCATGGAAGACTCGGGTTTTGAACAGGTATCAGAATTTCCATAGCAAAGGGCAACTCGCCAGACTAGCCGTGATTCATGCATGGGGTTGGGTCCATACACCGTGGCATCGGTGTGGGTGGCTGCCATGACATTGGATACGGCCATGTTTCGGCTGTAGGGTGCTCTCGCCATGTTATTGCACACACAGATTGATCACCCCAGGCAGTTAGTTTTGTACACTAAAACTTGAGGTAATAAAAAAGAAGTCACCGGCCAGCACTTGTACCGCTTGTACGTTGGGGCATATCTGAGTTCGTAGGAAACCAGCCGGGATGCTACGGGGCTGACTATATGACGGAAAAGGGAAACGCTCTAATTGTAACATCTACAATTGGAAATGCTGAATGGATCCAGAACAAGAAAAGAAAACGATCAAAGGACACCTTTACACCTTCCCAGTCAGATCACTTGTGTGCTCCGAATGCATCAAACACCCAAATAACGGACGTTATCCAGCTCTCTATGTTGGTGTAGGATCAAGATTTCATCATGAAAATCTGTGCGACAAGTCAGTGAACGCTCTCTCAGAAAGAGTCAAAAAAAATCGACATGGGGAATTCCATACCTGCTTCAAAGCTGCAGAGTCCATTACGGCGGCTCTTTTCATTGTGATTCGTTGCTGACGTGAAAAGTGTCTGGACACTGGCGCTGTGGGTGTTGAAGATGGCGTAGGGGGAGACGGGACTGCGCTCTCGCTCTCGCTTGATTTTGACTTTTTCTTCTTTAATTTCTTTTCCTCCTTTTCCTTCTTCCTTTCCCTCTTCCGCTCTTTCTTCGCCCGCCTCTTTTCTTTCCTCTCTTGCTTTTCCTTTTTTCTTTGTTTCTTGTCCTTTTCCCCGACTTCTATCTCGTCTTCTGAAGTATCGCTGTCTTCGCTTTGATCCGAGTCGTCGTCTAAATCCCACCGTCTTTCTTTCTTCGACTTCTTTTTGGGGTTCGCTTCTGTTTTGGAGGAATCGGTAGGGGAGGCGCGGGAGGTGGAGGCGGGAGGATCGGATAAGTCGTCGAGCTTTGCACGTTTCGCCTTCTTCTCTCTGCGCTTCTCCTTGCGCGCACGCTTCTCGGACTGTGTCTCGGATTCGCCATCTTCGCCATCTTGCCTCCGTCGCTTCTTCCCTCGATGCCCAGCCTCGCCAGAATCAGAACTCTCTTCGGCGCTTGCTCGCTTGGTTTTCAACTTCTTTGGAAGCTTTGTCGGCTGAGTGACATTTGTGGTCGCCTCGTGGGGGGGCTCATCCACTCCGTCTTCGAGAACTTTCATTTCGTCGCCTTTCAAGAAACCTCCAGAGACAAACACTATCCCTCCTCCGCGTTGGCCCAAATACACCATGGTCCTCCTCTTTTCTCTCTCCTCTCTCTCCTTTGTGGCCTGTGAATCTTCTTTCCCATTGAGTCGTCCAAAAATATCGCGAACGGCATCGAGGCCTGCAATGTCGTCTTCGACGCTACCTCCAGGCTTGTATCCTATACCACCGGCATCCTCTTTAAGGAGCACGCGGATATATGAAGCGTTCGCAGCAGTATGGAATTCGGCATGCGGGGCATCGGTGGCGCCGAGGAATTCGCCGGGTTGCCAGCCTTGTGATCGCAGAATTCGTTGGCCGAACGTGGTTGTGTCATTTGTCCAACGAGTGTTGTTAGGGTCCACGGGAATCCGACTGAAAGATAATGAAAAAAAAGAGGTGTCAGCAAGCCAAAAGAAATTATAAGATTAGGGTTATCAGCGTGGTTTTCGGGTGTATGACTTACGATTTCCTCATTGTGCGAAGGTGTGTCGAGAAAATTGGCAGCCCTTCTCTTCTTGAACGCCTTCCTTGTAAAGTGAAGATACAGCAGATACGGCAAAAGATAATTTTTTTTTAGTGGGGTAGAGCATTGAGGTGGAGCGGCTGGTTATCTTATCAGGCCTGGGCCAGTGGGGTACCAAAAGTCTGTACATATATTGAATTTAACTCGTCACGGCATCCCCTTTCTTCTCCAACCCAACTATTTTACATCCACAAAACAAAGTTATTTCGACCCTTTTTTAATAGACCAAAGCAAATGGCGCCTTCTACAATGAGACGAGAGGTCCCTCGAGATAAAAGGGTCACAATATATGTGTTGTGGCAGAGAGGCGCATCATTAAGGCAGATCGCAACCGAACTCAATATGCCACGTGCCCTGCCCAACGCGTTCTGAACAACATTAAAGAACGAAACCACAACCAAGGCCGTGATTTATTCCAAAACCTCCCTCGAAGCGGTAGACCTCCCATTCTATCCTCTCGCAGCCAAAAATCATCGCCCGCTCTCAACGCCGTCTAATAAATCAGGTACTCAAATTAGCCGGAACCTTGTTCGAAAAACCCTATTTTCTGCCCAACCACGACGCCGCAAAGCCCGCAGAAAGCCTGGCATATCTTTGAAGGATCAGAAAATACGTTATTCATTGATTCCCTCTTTCAGCCAGCTTCCATATCTTCTGATTTACTGGTCTGATGAATGCCATTTCAACACGGGCAACCAGACAGGCAACCAGACCTCAAATATCTGGGTTTCTAGAACTCCTAACTAAAGATGACTCTAGCTGCCTCCAGAGGACCTATAAGAGTGGAGAGATCCGTGTTTCAGTATGGGCTTGCTTTATGGGCGCTCAAAAAGGCACTATCTTCTTATAATGTAAGTAATGAAGATATAACGCAGTCTGGAGGCAGCTAGAGTCATAGACCTCTTTAGGAGATCTAGAGACCCAGATATTTGAGGTCTGGTAACCTGTGTTGAAATGACATTCATCAGACCACAGCAAATCAGAAGACATGCCAGGCTTTCTGCGGGCTTTGCGGCGTCGTAGTTGGGCAGAAAAGAGGATTTTTGAACAAGGTTCCGGCTATTTGAGACTCTGATTTAGACGGCGTTGAGAGCGCATCTAAAGAGAGCTGGCGATGATTTCTGGCTGCTCGAATCAATGCTCTTTGGCGCGAGAGGATAGAATGGGAGGTCTACCGCTTCGAGGGGGCTTTTGAAATAAATCACGGCCTTGGTTGTGGTTTCGTTCTGTTATGTTGTTCAGAACGCGTTGGGCAGGGCACGTGGCATATTGAGTTCGGTGTCGGTTCGAGGGGTTTTCTATGGGGCTTGGTTCCGCGGAAGCGTGTACAAAGGGTAGTTGATGGTATGAAGTGTATTGGGTAACAGAGCTATCACCTAAGACCATGTACGTCCGCAAGTGAGTGTCCTGCGATGGGTACAATTTGTCTATTTGTGATGCTCTGTTCTTGTCTCTTCCAAGTACAGTAGTTCGAGACTGTGCGCGAAAGCAGAGACTTTATGGTCCTGCGCACGGTCTTCCGGGGCCAGGCCCTAGCGTGTCTCATCTCGTCATGTGACGCTGGCTCGCGTCCTCGGGAATTCGGATGCATTTATACCGACATTTGGTTGCGATCTGGGTCCCGTCGGCGAGGAAGTCTTCCCAGTGCGCCTTCTTTTGCTTTCGGATGGCGTCGTGGTACTCCTTGGCTGCTTCTTTGGCTCGGGTTTCCAGATTGTCGATCCGCTGACCAGCCCGACGACGGGTCCTCGCTAGGTTCCTCCAAAATGTATAGCTTCTTCGGAGCCGTGTGAGATCTGTCGTCCACCATCTCTTCGCGTACGGCGATGGCTTTGCTCTCGGGACCAGTTTGTGGATCGTCTCGAGGACCACACCCATCAATCTGTCGGTCTGTTCTTGAGTTCCACCGTCCCACGGGAGTGGCGCCAGCTTGTCTTGCACTTTCGCCCGAATTGCGTTCCATGGCGCGTTCTTAGGGGGTTACCGAGATGATGAAATCAGGATTTCGGATAGAAGGATAAACCCCACACACACAAATTAATATGTGTGTAGGTTCAGGTGGAGATCAAGGGGAACTCAGTTAAGGAATGTTTACTCCGTACTGAGCCTTCCGATTTAAGAAAAATTGTGGATCTTTCCTGACCTTTACCTGAGCGTCCTGAATCGGAAGGCTCAGTACGGAGTAAACATTCCTTAACTGAGGTCAGGAAAGATCCACAATTAGCACCTTCAGCCAATCAGGACGCACAGTTGCAGGGAGCAGCCAATGGGAAGGCTCAGTAAAGATTTCTTAACTTTTAGGACTTTCTTTTTTCCAATTTAATAACGCGTTAACTACCCTAACTACTGCTGGCACGAAACCGTGAACTGCTTGACCCTACCTACGCTAACTACTGCCTGACCCTACCTCCGGCAACTCCGCTTGACCCTATCACTACTGCCTGACCAACACCTCGAGTAGACTCTGTCTGCTTGACCCTTACGCTCTCGACTGCTTGACCCTTACGCTCTCGACTGCTTGACCCTTACGCTCTCGACTGCTTGACCCTTACGCTCTCGACTGCCCGACCAAGACCTCCGAGTAGACTATGTTGGGCCGGCGCATAGGAAAGCGCGCCGATCCATTCCAGAAAAGCCCGATTCGGGCCTTCTCGGCCCTGTAAACGCATGTTCTGCGTCAGGGATAGGACCTTCAGCTGTGGCCAGATCGGAGAAGACCGCAAACTGGCATCGACAACGGTCGCACGACTCCCACGTTTCACAACCGGGAGAATCTGGGCGAAATCACCCCCCAAGACCACAGGGACACCGCCAAAAAGACAATCGCTGTTGCGGACATCCTGCAAGTGGCGGTTTACGGCCTCAAAACAGAAACGGTGCTGCATGGGGACCTCGTCCCAGATAATCAAGGCGGTATCCCGGATCATGTCAGCCATCTGCGAGTTTTTCGAGAAGCCGCAGAAGCTGTCCGGGGTGCAGTCGATGGGATCGATGTATCCTCCAACGAGGGCGAACTCCCCTACATCATCAAACGCCGCCAAATCCCTGTTCGCCTTTGCTTCGCGATGACAATCAACAAGTCACAGGGCCAGTCGTTTTCTGTTGTGGGGTTAGACTTAACGGCGCCGGTCTTTACGCACGGTCAGTTTTACGTGGCCGTTTCGCGCGTAACCAGTGTTTCCGGTCTGGCTGTATGCATGCCACCGGAAGCTGATAAGACCGCCAACATAGTCTACTCGGAGGTCTTGGTCGGGCAGTCGAGAGCGTAAGGGTCAAGCAGTCGAGAGCGTAAGGGTCAAGCAGACAGAGTCTACTCGAGGTGTTGGTCAGCCAGTAGTGATAGGGTCAAGCGGAGTTGCCGGAGGTAGGGTCAGGCAGTAGTTAGCGTAGGTAGGGTCAAGCAGTTTCTACCTTCCACCAGATCTCACGAAATATGGCCAATATGCGCTTTCTAGCGCCTTACAAGATCTTGGATTCAAAAGTAAAGTCCGCAAACGCCAATATCGTCATACAGCACAAAGCCGAAAATCTCGTGTCGCGTTCGCTAAGACCCAGCTAGGAATTAGCTGGCCACTGGAGGGTTGGGATCTGAAGCTCTTTTAGAGCTTCTTTCGTGATACTTGCGCGATGTGAAGGGGCGTTATCTTGTTGTAATATAGCAAGGCGATATTGTCGAAAAAAGCCAGCTATTAACGGTATTATAAAGAAGATATATTTGTGGGCTGTTATGCCTCCCCATTCCTTCTCCCATATAAAGCCAGGGCCTTTATTTCGTCCAGCGAACTGGCCCCAGAACATCCATCCATGTGGCTTCTTTCTTAAAAGTGCGAAGGTCTCTGGATCCTCAGAGTCATGAATTGTCAGCCAGGTCTTCTGGATTGGATCTGTTGTTGCCCAGGTCTCGTCAGTGAATATGACATTCTCCCAGTCTTAAGGGCAAGGGCGGAGGGCTAGCTGGGTCTTAGCGAACTCGACACGAGCTTTTCGGCTTTGTGCTGTATGACGATATTGGCGTTTGCGGACTTTTCTTTTGAATCCAAGATCTTGTAAGGCGCTAGAAAGCGCATATTGGCCATATTTCGTGAGATCTGGTGGAAGGTAGAAAGATAAATCAGCCCAAGGGATCCTACGATGCGAGAAATCCTCTAGAAGCCACATTTTATACGATGAGCCTCAAATATATCTTCTTTATAATACCGTTAATAGCTGGCTTTTTTCGACAATATCGCCTTGCTATATTACAACAAGATAACGCCCCTTCACATCGCGCAAGTATCACGAAAGAAGCTCTAAAAGAGCTTCAGATCCCAACCCTCCAGTGGCCAGCTAATTCCTAGCTGGGTCTTAGCGAACTCGACACGAGCTTTTCGGCTTTGTGCTGTATGACGATATTGGCGTTTGCGGACTTTTCTTTTAAATCCAAGATCTTGTAAGGCGCTAGAAAGCGCATATTGGCCATATTTCGTGAGATCTGGTGGAAGGTAGAAAGATAAATCAGCCCAAGGGATCTTACGATGCGAGAAATCCTCTAGAAGCCACATTTTAAGCCTCTGTTTCTCAGGGGTTGGACCTGGCGAAGCGTATATGGTGTACGAAGTGCGATTTCATGATATGACCATTCGCAATACTTGCGAAGAGCCTGTATTTCAATTCGTTGGTCACGTGTTAAGTCGGGTGCTTTTTTGATGTTTTTGGTGTAGAGGGAGGTTCAGCGGAAGGTTCAGAGGAATCCTTTTTGTGTTTTGTTGTTTTGTTGTTTTATTTTGTTAAAAAAAGAAGAAAAGAAAAAAAGAAAAAAAGAAGAAAAAGAAAAAAGATTCTAGAGATGTACTTTTATATATAAATTTATATCATAAGTGGCATAGAATAGAATCGAAAGAAAGAGAAAATGTACTTTTTATGTAAACTACTACTATATATAGAGACCCTGGTTAAGTTTTTGAGCTAACAAAATAAACCCCTGAGGAGGTTTAATACTCCGTACTCCGTATTAGTACAGAGATTCGTTAGAGGAGATGGTCAGACATTGGGGCTTGTGGGCCTTGTCCAATAGGACAACGTTGGTTTGCCAATGGAACCATTAATTACCTAAAGTGGCTTAGTTTACAGTACGGAGTACACGCTAGGAACTCTTTACATTACAAATAGGAACTCTCATCTCGAAAACCCTCGAAAGGGAAGAAAAGAGGTAATAAAGTACATCGGAAAGCTCTCGTCAACCTAACTAAAATAGCCTAGAAGGTGCCCTCGGGCCAGGGCCTCCGTTGGGGTTGGTGGCTCCTGGAGCGCGTGAACGAAGATTGGGGTGATCGTGTCGAGATGGCTGGCCCTCCTAGTTACCTCATCTAGTAATTGCACGCATCGCAGTCAGTCGTGTGGTTTGTTGTTTTTTTTCCCCTGACCAGGGTCAAAATCCCATTTGAGACCTCTCCCATTTTATTTTAAAGTACATATTAGAGAGAGAGGCATGCTTTCAAGCTTTTAATTCTGATACTCTCGATTTCTTGCCCTCTCCAAGATCACCTCTCCAAGATCCCCTCCACAATCTCACAATCTTTAACCATGCAGTCGTCTCTGAATGCTGACTTTCATAGGGTCCTCGCCCAACACGAAATCGGTGTTGGTGCTCCTATGTATAACCTTGTTGACCTTGTGAGCCTTAGAACAGAGCAAGAAACATTACGAAGCAGCGAG
>JADHKT010000220.1:0-25325 GCA_019925285.1 Graphium sp. VPRI43844
AAAGCCTAAAGGTTTAAGCGATGAGAAAAACTTTTTTACTAATGAACAACATTATTAAGTGAATAATGTTCTAGAAAAGTAGTAATAAATAATAACCGTCCCTAGAATTATAACTGCCAAAAGTAAACAAGTAGAGAATACGAAGGCGTAAATGAGCTAACAATCATAAAGGAACTCGGCAAATTGACTACGTAACTTCGGAATAAGGAGGTCTCATTAATCCTAATTAATATTAGGTAAAAAGGAAGAAGCATGAAATAATGTTGTACGACTGTTTAATTAAAACACAGCACTTTGCATAAAGATTAAAAATCTAAGTATTGAGTGTGATGTCTGCCCAATACCGGCTGGTTAACAGATGTTATCGGATTTTTTTTAGAAAGTTCGGAATTGACGGAACCCCCGGTCAATGGCGGCCTTAACGTGAGGGTCCTAAGGTAGCGAAATGCCTTGGCCGTTAAATGCGGTCTTGCATGAATGATGTAACGATACAACAGCTGTCTCTATGATTGACTCAGTGAATTTGGAATAACTGTGCAGATACAGTTTACCTCTAGCTGGACGAGAAGACCCTATGCAGCTTTACTGTTACTAATAATAAAATCTAGAAAAAATAATATTAGATATAAGGTATATTCGTATAAAAACGTAGATGAAAATGAAAATCCTTTATTACGATTTCTTTACTTATGAATTAATTTTTATTTAAAAATTAACCTAGTTCAGCTTAAAAATGAAAAACTTTTTAAGTTTCTTTAGGAAAAGAACTATTATTAGGAGACAGTTTATGCGGGGCACAGACCCCATAAAGAGTAAATGGGTGTATCTAAAATTAAATTAATGTATAAGCTCTTTTATGGGTTTATTTTATTATTGTTTGTAATATTATGTAGTTTACTACATTTTATCGTATAAAATTGTATGTTTATCTGTACAATCAGATTCATATAACTTGGTTTATATAGATTTATATAGGTAAGATTTTATCTAAATTGGAAATTAGATGTAATTAAAAATATTATGAAATAAAAATCTAATATTTTTACAGTTATTATCATATGATAATAATAGTGTTTATTACTTACAAGGCTCAACGGCTAAATCTTGCCTTACTGTTTGATTAACAACAAATCTTACAGTTGCGTAAGCAGGGCGTAGGATCACAAGATGCAAAAAGGAAAGATCTTGGATTATAGGAAAAGCTACGCTAGGGATGTTTGTCCTTCAATATTAAAATATATTGATAATAAATTGGGTTAAATTCAAGAATTACTTTTTTTAAAGTAAATTTGAAGCGAAATTTATCTTGGCTTTTAAAAGATAAAAACGTTCAACGACTATAAGGTGAGTTTGCCAACAATAATCCTTTTTAACGCCCAACATTTTTATTAAAAACTTAAATAAAAAAGACAAAAATAAATAAAAAAAAATTTTTTTATGGATAAAATAATTAATTTAAAATTAAATAAAATTTTTAGTAATAGTTTAAATACTAAATTAAAAATAGTGCCATTTAAAATAAAATCTGGAGATTCTAGAGAAGTAAAATATTTACCTCCTGTATCAAAAGAATGAAAAAACACAATTTTTTCATTTGATAAAAATTTATTAAAAAATATGCCTGTAAATGATATTACTATAAATAATATTATAAAATATTATTTTAATTTATCTTTTATAAACAAATTTTTTAAACAAAAATTCGTATCAAAATTAAAAAGAAGTTCTTTTTTAAGAAAAATATTTATTAGTAATTCTGAAATAAAACATACTTATAATAAAGCTATAGTAACAATATATACAGTTAATTTAGAAAAAAAAATTCTATACACAAAATATATAAAAAGTAAAATTTTTTTATATAGAATAGAAAAGATATTAACAAAAATATATTTTAAATTTTTTATGAACAATTTAAATAGTACTTCAATAAACAATATTAGTAAAAATAAAGATTTATATGTGTTATTTACAAAATTTATTTTAAAAAAATATATTAATCGTATAAGAAGATCTATTTATTTATATCAACTTAATAAGTTTAAATTTGAAAAACCTTATTTTTTAAGTAAATTAAGTAATTTATTATATAAAATATATAATAAAAAAGTAGAATTTAATATAATAAATTTAAAATCTTTCCTTTATAATACAGATATATTTACAGAAGCATTAGCTATAAAATTAAGAAAAAAAAGATTTAGTGTATTTAGAGTAATGAATGCTATTATAGGTAAAACTAAATTACCTACAGCAAATAAAATTATTGAAAGAGCTGATTTAACAGCATATAAAGATGTTAATCTCTTAGAAAATAAATATAAAGATATTCATTTATCTTCTATTTTAAATAAAGAAAACAAATATGATAATGTAATAGATGAATTTTTATCTAATTTAATAGATATAGATACTATATATTTATATAATTATTTAACAAATTTAGAAGATCTTAAAACAATAGATAAAAGAGAAGAAGAAGTAAGAATTAAAAAACCTAGATATACAAGATATATAAAAGGTATTCAAAAAATTAAAAAAACAAGATATTTAATGATTTATAAAGCTATACTTGATTCTATCAACTCCAAAAACATAGGAGGTATAAGATTAGAAGTTAAAGGTAGATTGACTAGACGTTATAGAGCGGATAGAGCTTTCTTTAAATTAAAATGAAAAGGAGGTCTTCAAAATATAGATTCTTCTTACAGAGGATTATCATCAGTATTATTAAGAGGACATTTAAATTCAAATGTAGCTTATTCAATTAATAAATCTAAGCGTCGTGTAGGTGCTTATGCAGTTAAAGGTTGAATAAGTGGTAAATAATAAAAATTAAGTTAAAAATAATAAAAATGAAGACATAGTCTGAACCATTTTGCAAAAAATGGAAATTATAATGATAACAAATAGAACAGGCTAATTTGCGCAAGAGTGTACAAAATGAGTGCGCGGTTTGGCACCTCGATGTCGGCTTAACTTATCCTCATGGATGCAGAAACTATGAAGGGTACGACTGTTCGTCGATTAAAAAGTTACATGAGCTGGGTTAAATACGTCGTGAGACAGTATGGTTTCCATCCTCTAGAGGGAATTAGAATAGAATAAGGATCAACCTTTGTACGAAAGGAACTGGAATATATAAAATTTATTTTATATAATTTGATAACCTATGGTTTACCTGTTGTCTACATGCCCAATATTAATTTATGTACATTTAAATGTACGGGATTTTACTAAATCACTTAAGTATATATATAGTGTAGGCACGGCAGGAAAGCTAAGTTAGCTAAAGTTAAAAGCTGAAAGCATATAGGCTTGAAACTTACCTTAGGATATTTCTTAAATATACGTAATATAATATTACGAAATTATAGGCTTTAATTGAAAAATCAAGAGATCATAGGTATAAAGTACTAATTTTATAAGTAACTAAATAATATAATATCTTACATTCATGCCCGATTAGCATAAAAGTAATGCAATTGTTTTGTAATCAATAGAAGTAAGTGCGATACTTACATGGGGCTAAAAAAAAAGGATTAGTAGTCAAGTGGTAAGACATAACTCTTTCGATGTTATCAGCGCGGGTTCGAATCCCGTCTAATCTAGCGGGTTGGTGTAATAGTTGAACATGTTTGACTCATGATCAAATGATAAAGGTGCGAATCCTTTATCCGCATACATAATCAGAGGCTATAACTTAATTGGTAAAGTGTACTGCTCATAACAGTAATTATAAGTGTTCAAGTCACTTTGGCCTTAAGTATAAAATTTTTTATCAATAAAAAAGAATCCGAGTGCTGGAATGGTAGACAGGGCGAGCTTAAAACTCGCTGATGAGAATCGTGAACGTTCGAGTCGTTCTTCGGATATGGAAAAACTATATTATAAAAATATTTTCCTTAAAAAAAAAATTATAGTCTAAAAAAAATACTATAATTTATATAATAATATAGGTAGGGGTTATAATTTAATTGGTAAAATGATAATTTTGCAAGTTATTTTCGAGAGTTCGATTCTCTCTAACTCCAACTTAAGGAAAAATGTCTCTTTTTATTATTGAATATATTATATTATACTAAAAATAAAAATGTATCTAACTTTAAAAAAAATTGAAGAGTAACAGGATTTTCTGATGCTGATTCATGTTTTACTATTAGTATCATTAAAAATAGTAAAAGGCATTATTCTATACATCCTATATTTGAGATACAATTAAGTGTAAAGGACTTAGAATTATTAAAGCTAATTCAATCTTTTTTCTTGTGAAAAATTTCGTTTACAAGAAAATAAGTATAAAACAGTTATATTTAATTAATTAATTTTATATGGTGAATAGTAAAAAAGCTTAGGTAACTCAATTGGTAGAGTGAAATATTGAAGCTATTTTTGTTGTAGGTTCGAGTCCTGCCTTAAGCATTAGAAAATTTTTGTCTTCTGAAGAAACAAAGTTTTATTATTTATATAGTGTTTTCATGTAGGAGTACATGAAAATATAAAAAAGTATTGACAAAAATATAATAATATTAATGGATCTATTAATTATGAAGATAAAAAAAAAGTTAAATAAAAGATTGAATAAATATTAAAAATTATTCTTAATAAATAAAAAAAAATAGGTGTGTCGAAATTGGTAAACGAGTTCTGCTTAGGACAGAATGGCGCAAGCCAGTATTAGTTCAAGTCTAATCATCTATATTAAAGAATATTGTCTTTTTCAGATAAATTTAAATAAATTTATCAAAACTCAAAATTATTATTCAGATATTTTAAAGGATAAATATAAAATATTAACTGATAATAATAATAAATTCCTGATTTATTGTTGATATAATAATAAAACTAATAAAATTTACATAGGTAGTAATATTAATTTAGCTAAAATATTCAAATGGTTTTTTAAATATAAATTAGAATATAAATTAATTATATCTATTAAAAAAATCAGTTAAGATAAAAGTATATAACAATATATATATATATTAATATAAAATATGTTGTAGACTAACGGGTAAGTCACAGATTTTTGGTATCTGACTATGAGTGTTCGAATCACTCCAACATAAGGTGAATGAAGTTCAATAGGTTGAGCAACTGTATGTGGCACAGGAAGTTCTTGGTTCGAGCCCAAGTATTTGCCCAACAAAAGCCTAAGTAGTTTAACGGTAAAACCTTATTCTCATAAGATAATGATGGATGTTCAATTCATCCCTTGGGCTATATTTAATAGAGATAGTTTAATATGTTAAAACTTTTAAATCTTTTTATTTAAAATTGAGAATTCAAATTTCTCTCTCTATTTTAAAATGATAATGACATCTATATTATTAATTTTACTTTCTAATGCCGTTAATTTAAGACGAGATATGTCTATTCTTTTTAATAGAATAGCTATGATAAGTTTATTATATTGTATATTACAAGATATATCTACTTTATCTGTAGTAAGTAAAGGTATAGGATTACATGGAGGGCTACTTCACGTAACAAATATCACACAAATATTTCATATTTTTATATTTATTATTAGTATATTAATATTACAACTTACTAGTTTTTATCCTAGAAAAGTTTGAGTACCAGAATATTCTTCTTTAAATTCTCTATTATTTAATAATTTTGTTTATTATAGAACTAAAATTATTAATAAAATGGGTGAACATTTAAAAATAATAGAATATCCTTTAATTTTATTATTTGTAGTTACAGGTGCTATATTATTAATGTCTACTAATGATTTAGTATCTATTTTTCTTTCTATAGAATTACAAAGTTACGGATTATATTTAATAAGTACAATTTACAGAAATTCTGAATTATCTACTACAGGTGGTTTAATGTATTTCTTATTAGGTGGATTAAGTTCATGTTTTATTTTATTAGGTACAGCATTACTATATGCAAATTCAGGTACAACAAATTTAGATGCTTTATATGTTATAAACAGTATAAGTGATATTAATAATGTAAGTTCTTGATATAAACCTTATTATATTAATTTTGCATTATTATTATTTGTAGCAGGATTCTTATTTAAAGTAAGTGCTGCTCCTTTCCATTTCTGATCACCTGATGTTTATGATGCTATACCTACAATTGTAACTACTTTTGTAGCAATAGTAGCTAAAATATCTATATTTATTTTACTATTACAATTTGTTTATTATGCTAGTAATAATTTCTATGAATTAAATTGAACAATTATTTTAGTTATAAGTTCATTCTTATCTTTAATAATAGGTACAATAGTAGGTTTAACTCAATATAGAATAAAAAGATTATTTGCTTATAGTACTATTTCTCACGTAGGATTTATATTATTAGCTTTAAGTATATCAAGTATAGAATCTACTCAAGCTTTTATATTCTATATAACTCAATATTCTATAAGTAATTTAAATTTATTTATAATATTTATAGCTATAGGTTTCTCTTTCTTTTCTTATGTAAGTGTACACGGTGAAAATGAAGAAATGACAGATAAAAACAATTCACCATTACAATTAATTTCTCAATTAAAAGGATATTTTTATATAAATCCTATACTTTCTATAAGTTTAGCTATAACTATATTCTCTTTTGCAGGAATACCTCCTTTATTAGGTTTTTTTGGTAAACAGATGGTACTTAGTGCTGCTTTAGACAAAGGATTTATTTTCTTATCTGTAGTAGCTATAACAACTAGTGTTATAGGTGCAGTATACTATTTAAATATAGTAAGAGAAATTTTCTTCTATAATCCTGATTATACTATTAATCCTATTTTTAATACATTAAAAATGAATGGAAATATTTATAACAAAAATAATGAATTAGTTCAAAATGTTACTTTTAAACATAATAATATTACTATTTCTAGTCCTATTGCTTTTACAATATCTATTATTACTTTAATAATATTATTATTTATGTTTATGAATAAAGAATGATTAAGTATGGGTACTATATTGGTACAATTATTATTTAATAGTTAAATGAGTAGTATGACTATTTTTTTTATAGTAGTAGCTATAGTAGCTATTCTTTTCTTATTCCTTAATTTTCTTTTAGCTCCTCATAATCCCTACCAAGAAAAATATAGTATTTTTGAATGTGGATTTCATAGTTTCTTAGATCAAAATAGAACTCAATTTGGTATAAAATTCTTTATCTTTGCTTTAGTTTATTTATTATTAGATTTAGAAATTGTATTAATTTATCCTTTTAGTTTAAGCGAATATGACAATAATATATATGGATTAATAATTGTATTAATATTTATATTAATAATAACTGTAGGTTTTGTATATGAATTAGGTAAAAGTGCTTTAAAAATTGAAAGTAGACAATCTAATATTAAACATTACAAGACTAGTAAATTTGTTAACTCTTTTTTAGATTACTAATTGTTAGTAATTAACAAACATTTTTTTTTAATTTGTGAAAATTTTTCTACTTCTCCCTCTGTTTTTTATAAAAATATGGTTTAATATAGTATATTAATACTATATGTCAATATAAAGTAATTATATATCTTTTTTTTAAATATGGTTCAAGTAGCTAAAATAATAGGAACTGGTTTAGCAACAACAGGTTTAATAGGTGCAGGTGTAGGAATTGGTGTAGTTTTCGGTGCTTTAATTTTAGGTGTAGCGAGAAATCCTTCATTAAGAGGTCAACTTTTCTCTTACGCTATTTTAGGATTTGCTATGTCAGAAGCAACAGGTTTATTTGCTTTAATGATGGCTTTTTTATTACTTTATGTGGCATAAATTACTTTAATAATTATTTACTAAAAATAGTTTAATGTATTACATAAAGTGTTATATATGTTATATATATATAGCAAAAAAAAAACGACTTTCATATAAATTTATATGAAAATTTCATTGCTTAAATATATTTTATATTAAGCTAATGAAAAGAATAAAATATTATTCTATTCTTTTATTAAAAAATTTTTAATAATAATTATTAATTTTTACTAGAAATTCAATAAAAAAGGATAAAACCTTTTATGAATTTAATTTCAATTCTATTTTTGTAGAAGATTATAAAATGTTTATTTTTTAAAAATGTATTTATTTAATTATATTTTATTAAACTGTGATGTACCTAGCCCATGAGGTATATATTTCCAAGACAGTGCTTCACCTGGTATGGAAGGATTAGTTGAATTACATGATAATATTATGTACTATCTTGTAATAATTTTATTTGGAGTAGGTTGAATGTTATTTTCTATTATTAGAAATTATGTTGAAAACAAATCTCCTATTTCTCACAAATATTTAAATCATGGAACTTTAATAGAATTAGTATGAACTATAACACCTGCTATAGTATTAATTTTAATAGCTTTCCCTTCTTTTAAATTATTATATTTAATGGATGAAATAAATGACCCTTCTATGACACTTTTAGCAGAAGGTCACCAATGATATTGAAGTTACCAATACCCTGATTTCTTAGACTCTAATGATGAATTTATAGAATTTGATTCATATATTATACCTGATTCTGACTTAGAAGAAGGTACATTAAGAATGTTAGAAGTTGATAACAGAGTAATCTTACCTGAATTAACTAACATTAGAGTATTAATAACAGCTGGAGATGTTATACACTCTTTTGCTGTTCCTGCTTTAGGTGTTAAATGTGATGCTTACCCAGGTAGATTAAATGAAATTTCTTTATTTATAAACAGACAAGGTGTTTATTACGGACAATGTTCTGAAATATGTGGTATATTACATTCTTCTATGCCTATAGCTATAGAAGCTGTTAGTCCATCTAAATTTATAAATTGATTATATAACTACGAATAGTGATGAAAATTTATTACACTAAAAAATTTTATTTATTATAATAAATAAAAAAGGGGTATTAATCTTAATGGTAAAGAATAGTACTACGACTACTATAATATGAGTTCGAATCTTGTATATCCCTATATAACATACTATATATTATATGTTATATACTTGGTGAATAATATAAATGTAATACAATAATTATTTATTATATTACCCCTTTATGATATTTGCTTGCCGAATAATTTGGATAAATGTAAAAATTTTAAGTATGAGTTTAACTTTAATACTTTTTTTAATAGGAATCTTAGGATTCGTATTTAATAGAAAAAATATAATATTAATGCTTATTTCAATTGAAATAATGCTATTATCTATTACATTTCTAATATTGGTTAGTTCTGTTAATTTAGACGACATAATAGGACAAACATATGCTATATACATTATTGTTATAGCTGGAGCTGAATCCGCTATAGGTTTAGGGATTTTAGTTGCATTTTATAGATTAAGAGGTAGTATTGCTATAGAATCTTAAAATAATGTATTTAAGTATAATAATTTTACCTTTGTTAGGGTCAATAGTTTCTGGTTTTTTTGGTAGAAGAATTGGAACTAGTGGTGCACATTTAATAACATGTACAAGTATAATAACTACTACATTGTTAGCTATAGTAGCTTATTTTGAAGTAGGATTTAATAACAATCCTGTAAAAATTAATTTATTTAATTGAATTGCAAGTGAATCTTTCAATATAACATGAAGTTTCCAATTTGATAATTTAACAGTATCTATGTTAATACCTGTATTAATTATCAGTTCTTTAGTTCATTTATATTCTATAGGTTATATGAGTAGTGATCCTCATAATCAAAGATTCTTTAGTTATTTAGGTCTATTTACTTTTATGATGCTTGTTTTAGTTACTGGTGATAATTATTTATTAATGTTTGTAGGATGAGAAGGTGTTGGAGTTTGTTCATATCTTCTAATAAGTTTCTGATTTACTAGAATTGCAGCAAATCAAAGTTCTTTATCAGCTTTTTTAACAAATAGAGTTGGAGATTGTTTATTAGTTGTAGGTATGTTTATTATTCTATGATCTTTAGGTAATTTAGATTTTGCTACTGTATTCTCATTAGCTCCTTATGTTAATGAAAATACTGTTACATTAATAGGTATTTGTTTATTAATAGGAGCTATGGCTAAAAGTTCTCAAGTTGGTCTTCACATATGATTACCTATGGCTATGGAAGGTCCAACACCTGTATCTGCATTAATTCACGCAGCTACTATGGTTACAGCTGGAGTGTACTTATTAATCCGTTCATCACCTTTAATAGAATACAGTTCAACTGTATTATTAATATGTTTATGATTAGGAGCTGTAACTACTTTATTTAGTTCTCTTATAGGATTCTTCCAAGCTGATATTAAAAAAATAATTGCTTATTCTACTATGAGTCAATTAGGTATGATGGTTATAGCTATAGGATTATCTTCTTATAATATAGCATTATTCCATTTAATGAATCACGCTTTTTATAAAGGATTATTATTCTTAGGTGCAGGATCAGTAATTCACGCAGTAGCTGATAATCAAGATTTAAGAAAATACGGAGGATTAAGAGCATTCTTACCTTTAACTTATACTGTAATATTAATAGCTAGTTTAAGTTTAGTAGCTTTCCCTTATATGACAGGATTCTATAGTAAAGATTTTATACTAGAATCTGCTTATGGTCAATATAATTTTTATGGTGTAGCAGTATATGTTATCGCCGTAGTAGGTGCAATATTTACTACTCTTTATTCAGTTAAAGTATTGTATTTAACTTTCTTAACAAACCCTAATGGACCTATAAATTACTATAAACATTCACATGAAAGTGGTATTTTTATGAGTATACCATTGGTAGTTTTAGCTTTATTCTCTATATATTTTGGATTCTTAACTAAAGATATATATATAGGTATGGGTACAGGTTTCTTTATAGATAACAGTATTTTTATACATCCTATGCATGAAATATTAATCGATACTGAATTTGCTGTTCCTACTTTATTTAAAATAATACCTTTAATATTTACTGTTTCATTTACTATATTAGCTTTAGTAATCTCTGAATTCTTAACTAAATCTGTACATAGTTTTAAATTATCTAATTTAGGTTACTATGTATTTGGTTTCTTTAATCAAAGATTTTTAATAGAATTATTCTATAATACTTATATAGTTAATTTAGTTTTAAATTTAGGTGGTCAAACAACAAAAATTTTAGATAAAGGAAGTGTAGAATTAATAGGACCTTTTGGATTTGAAAAAATTTTAGTTAAAATAAGTAAAAATGTAGTTAATTTAAGTACAAGTGTTATCCCTAATTATGCTTTATATATATTATTAGGAATAATTTCTTATATTTTAGTTTACTATTTTGTAAATATTGATTTTGTGTTAATATTATTTATATTAATAGGTACTTTTGCTTTATTTATAAATAAAGATATAGAAAATATTAGTAAATAGAGATACAAATAAACTAAAAAAAATAAAAAAAAAAAAGATTATGATATAGATGGTCTGTACTTTGATTGCAAATCTTAAGTTTGAGGTTCGATTCCTCCATAATCTTAAATTTATATTTATTAAAAAAATATAATATTTAAATATTATTCAATAAATATCTATAAATATATAATTATATATAATATAATACTATAGAAAAAAAAAATTGTCAGTTAAAAAAAAACATTTAACAATATTTTTGACAATAAAATTTTAAATAAAAAAAAAATAAAAAAAAAATGAGATTATTAAAAAGTAATTCTTTATTAAAATTAGTTAATTCTTATCTTATAGATTCTCCTCAACCAACTAATATAAGTTATTTATGAAATTTTGGTTCATTATTATTAATTTGCCTTGTGATACAATTAGCAACAGGTATTACATTAGCTATGCACTATAACCCTAGTATAGCTGAAGCATTCAATTCTGTAGAACATATTATGCGTGATGTAAACAATGGATGATTAATACGTTATTTACACAGTAATACAGCTTCTGCTTTCTTTACTTTATTATACTTACACGTAGGTAGAGGAATATATTACGGATCTTACAGATCTCCTAGAACAACAGTATGAGTTATAGGTACAATAATAATTATTTTAATGATGGGTACAGGTTTCTTAGGTTATGTTTTACCTTATGGTCAAATGTCATTATGAGGTGCCACAGTTATTACTAACCTTATAAGTGCTATACCTTGAATTGGTCAAGATATAGTTGAATTCATCTGAGGTGGATTCTCTGTTAATAACGCAACATTAAATAGATTCTTTGCATTACATTACTTATTACCTTTTGTATTAGTAGCTTTAGTTTTAATGCACATGATAGCATTACACGAAGTAGCTGGTTCAAGTAACCCTTTAGGTATCTCAGGTAATTACGATAGAGTAACATTTGCTCCTTATTTCTTATTTAAAGATTTAGTTACTATATTTATATTTATATTTGCTTTAAGTATTTTCGTTTTCTTTATGCCTAATTATTTAGGAGATAGTGAAAATTATGTTATGGCTAATCCAATGCAAACACCTGCAGCTATAGTACCTGAATGATATTTATTACCTTTCTATGCTATACTTAGATCTATTCCTAATAAATTATTAGGAGTTATAGCTATGTTTGCTTCATTATTAAGTATATTATTATTACCATTCTCTGACTTAGGTAGAACTAAAGGTTTACAATTTAGACCTTTAAGTAAATTAGCTTTCTGAATTTTTGTTGTTAATTTCGTTATTTTAATGCAATTAGGGGCTAAACATGTAGAATACCCTTACATAGAATTTGGTCAAATCAGTACTTTCTTATATTTTAGCTACTTTATTATAATTGTTCCTTTTGTTAGTGTATTAGAAAATACTTTAATAGATATAGATTATATTAATAATACTAAAAAATAAAAAAAAATAAATAAATTCTCTTATTAATGGTGTTACTATTATTATTAGATTAAATATATTATATTATAATACTATTAGTAATGTATATAAATATATACATATAAATACATATGATTTTTTACAAAAATACCTTATTATTATTTATATTTTTATTAATATATTTAATATTAATAGAGCTTATATAATTTTGTACATAATGATATATAGAATATATATTTATATATTATATGGAATTAGAGAACATGGTTTCTCGATCCCATATAAAACCTTTCATGTCTTCTATTTCAGTAGGTTTTGAAAGATGATTTTTATCTACAAATGCTAAAGATATTGGTACTTCTTATTTAATTTTTGCTTTATTCTCTGGATTATTAGGTACTGCTATGTCTGTTTTAATTAGAATAGAATTAAGTGGACCTGGTGTTCAATATATTTCAGATAACCAATTATTTAATGCTGTAGTTACAGCACACGCTATTTTAATGATATTCTTTATGGTTATGCCTGCTTTAATTGGAGGATTTGGTAATTTCTTAATGCCTTTAATGGTAGGAGGACCTGATATGGCTTTCCCTAGACTTAATAATATAAGTTTTTGATTATTACCACCTAGTTTAGTTTTACTTATCTTCTCTGCTTGTATAGAAGGTGGTGCGGGTACAGGATGAACAATTTACCCTCCTTTATCTGGATTACAAAGTCACAGTGGACCTAGTGTAGATTTAGCTATATTCACTATACATCTTACAGGTGTAAGTAGTTTATTAGGTTCTATTAATTTTATTAGTACTATAGCAAATATGAGAAGCCCAGGTATAAGCTTACATAAATTAGCTTTATTTGGTTGAGCTGTAGTTATAACAGCTGTATTATTATTATTATCATTACCTGTATTAGCTGGAGGTATTACTATGGTTTTAACTGATAGAAACTTCAACACTTCTTTCTTTGAAGCTGCTGGTGGAGGTGATCCTATTTTATTCCAACATTTATTCTGATTCTTTGGACACCCTGAAGTTTATATTTTAATTATACCTGGATTTGGTATAATTAGTACTACAATATCTGTTAACTCTAATAAAAGTATATTTGGTTACATAGGTATGGTATATGCTATGATGTCTATTGGTATTTTAGGATTTATTGTTTGATCTCATCATATGTATACTGTAGGATTAGATGTTGATACTAGAGCTTACTTTACTGCTGCTACTTTAATTATAGCTGTACCTACAGGTATTAAAATATTCTCTTGATTAGCAACATGTTATGGTGGTTCTATTAAATTGACACCTGCTATGTACTTCGCATTAGGTTTCGTATTTATGTTCACTATAGGTGGATTAAGTGGTGTTGTTTTAGCTAATGCTTCACTTGATGTAGCTTTCCATGATACATACTACGTTGTTGCTCACTTCCATTACGTTTTAAGTATGGGTGCTGTTTTCGCAATGTTTAGTGGATGATACTTCTGAATACCAAAAATGTTAGGTTTAACTTATAATACTACTTTAGCTAAATTACAATTCTGAGTATTATTCATAGGTGTTAATCTTACATTCTTCCCTCAACATTTCTTAGGTTTACAAGGTATGCCTAGACGTATTAGTGACTACCCTGATGCTTTTGCAGGTTGAAATTTAGTAAGTAGTTTCGGATCTATAATAAGTCTTTTAGCTGCTTGTTTATTCTTATACATTGTATACAATCAATTAGTAGAAGGTGAACCTGCTAGAAGAAATCCTTGATTATTCCCTCAATTCCATACTGATACTTTCCAAGCTAATTTAAATAGAAATTATACTAGTTTAGAATGAGCTTTAAGTAGCCCACCTAAACCTCATGCTTTCTATAGCTTACCTTTACAAAGTAAATTCTAATTATACAACAATATATATATAAATTTAGTATTTTTACTAGAAATCTATTAAAAATTATTTAATTAATATTGTTTTATATCAGTAATACTATTATTTTAAAGAATTAATATATCTTTTTAATAATAAAAGCTTCATTAGTTTAATGGCAGAACCGAATACTTCTAATATTCTAATTTTAGTTCGAATCTAAAATGAAGTAAATTGTAAATAAATTTTATTTACTTATAAAAAAAATTATACACATATATTATTTTATTATGAAATTTCATTATAACATTATTCATAATATTAAATAATTTTTATTTTTTAATGACTTATAAATATCACAATAATATCTATTTTAGAAGTTATATTATTAATATTACCAGCTTTATTAGCTGTAGCTTTTGTAACTATAGCAGAAAGAAAAACTATGGCTAGTATGCAAAGAAGATTAGGACCTAATGCTGTAGGTTATTATGGATTACTACAAGCTTTTGCTGATGCATTGAAACTTATTTTAAAAGAATATGTTTCACCTACACAAGCTAATCTTATTTTATTCTTTTTAGGACCTGTAATAACATTAGTTTTTGCCTTATTAGGTTTTGCCGTAGTACCTTATGGTCCAGGTTTATCTATATCTGATTTAGATTTAGGTATTTTTTATGTTTTAGCTGTATCTTCATTAGCAACATATGGTATCTTACTTGCTGGTTGAAGTGCTAATAGTAAATATGCTTTCCTTGGTTCATTACGTAGTACAGCACAATTAATTAGTTATGAATTAGTATTAAGTTCAGCTATATTATTAATTGTTATGATTACTAATAGTTTAAATTTAAATGCTAATATACAATTTCAAAAAATTGTATGATTTATATTACCGTTATTCCCTCTTTTCTTAATATTCTTTATAGGTTCTGTAGCAGAAACAAATAGAGCTCCTTTTGATTTAGCTGAAGCTGAATCTGAATTAGTTAGTGGATTTATGACTGAACACGCTGCTGTTGTATTTGTTTTCTTCTTCTTAGCTGAATATAGTAGTATATTATTAATGTGTATCCTTAATAGTATTTTTTTCTTTGGTGGTTACTTATCTTGATTTGATTTAGTATACTGATTTGATATTATTAATAATATTTGAGCTTATTTTATTAACATAGATTGAATTTATTCAAGTCAATACATTTTAATAAAAGATATTTTAAAAAGTTCTTTAGTTGATAACTTATTATATAGCTTAACTTTAGGTTTAAAAAGTTCTATCTTTATATTTATATTTATTTGAGTTAGAGCTTCTTTCCCTAGAATAAGATTTGATCAATTAATGTCTTTCTGTTGAACTGTTTTATTACCTATACTTTTTGCCTTTATTGTTCTAGTACCTTGTATATTATTTTCATTTAATGCATTCTTTATAAATATTAGTTTATTTTAATATAATATTTATTTATTGCAAAGGTATGCTTGTCTTATTATAGTTATATTGAAAATTTTTAATTAAAAGCAATATTGAGTAACATGTTGCTAAAAGTCCGATGTATTATACATCGTGTCTTTGTATTTTCTCATACTTATACCCCTTATTGGGATATTTTGAATAGCTAGTACTGATTACTACAGTGAAAAATTAATATATTCAAAATATATTGCTTTATCTGTAAGTGTAGTTAATGCTATATATTCTTTAATTATATTTATCTTATTTAATAGTAGTAGTAATAATTTTCAATTTGTTCAAGAACATTATAATATAGGAGAATTTGATCTTTATCTAGGTATTGACGGTATTTCTATTTTCTTTGTGTTACTTACTACAATTATCACACCTATAGCATTATTATCTAATTTTTTTTCTATACAAAGAAATGTTAAATCTTATTTAATTATAATGTTATTATTAGAATCTTTATTATTAGCTGTTTTCTTATCATTAGATATATTATTATTCTATATCTTTTTTGAAAGTATACTACCTCCATTATTCTTATTAATAGGTTTATATGGATCTCATAATAAAGTTAGAGCTAGTTATTATATATTCTTGTATACACTATGAAGTTCTTTATTTTTATTATTAGCTATCTTAACTATGTATTCTATAATGGGTACAACTGATTTTGATGCTTTATTTAAAACTAATTTTGATTATATTATACAAGTATTCTTATTTGTTGGTATTTTCATAGCTTTTGCTGTAAAAACTCCTACAATCTTTTTAAATAATTGATTATTAAAAGCTCACGTTGAATCTCCTTTAGGTGGAAGTATAGTTCTTGCAGCTATAGTTTTAAAATTAAGTTTATATGGTATATTTAGATTAGTTTTACCTATATTACCTAAAGCTTCATTAGATTATACTTTTGTTATATATACTATTAGTGTTATAACAATAATTTACGCTAGTTTTAGTACTTTAAGAACTATAGATATTAAGGAATTAATAGCTTACAGTTCTGTATCTCACGCTGCTGTATATTTAATAGGTGCTTTTAGTAATACTGTACAAGGTATAGAAGGAAGTATTGTTTTAGGACTAGCCCACGGATTTGTTTCTAGTGGATTATTTATATGTGTAGGTGGTATATTATATGACAGATGTCATACAAGAATAATATATTCTTATAGAGGTTTAGCTCAAATAATGCCATTATTTGCTATATTATACTTTATATTATGTTTAGGTAATTGTGGTGCTCCTTTAACTTTAAATTTCATAGGTGAATTTATGTCTTTATATGGTACATTTGAAAAATTACCATTATTAGGTTTATTAGCTAGTTCTTCTATTGTTCTATCTGCAGCTTATACTATATTTATGTTTAATAGAACTTCTTTTGGTGGTTCATATACTAGAGAATTTAAAGTTAATATATTTGATATTAATAGAAGAGAATTCTTAATGTTATTTATATTAGTAAGTTTTACTGTAATATTAGGTATATATCCTTCTTTCGTATTAGATGTAATACACTACCCTGTTAATAATTTAATATACAGTATATAATATATATATATATATATATATTATATACATGTGTAACATATAAAATTTTAATTTTTAATTTTTAAAAATAATACCTTAAGTTTTGAACTTTTAATAAAAAAAGCATTGCCTCAATTAGTACCATTTTATTATGTTAATGAAGTAGTTTTTAGTATAATAGTTATACTAAGTATATTATTCGTTTTATCTAAATTTGTTTTACCTAGAATAGTTCGTTTATTTATTTCTCGTTTATTCATTAAAAAAATTAAAGAATAATTATATTTAAATTTTTAAATATATGATAATAATAAGATATTTAAAGACTTTTGCTTCTTTTTTTTTTTATATATGAATAATATAACATTAAATTATAATTCTATAATAAGTCCTTTAGATCAATTTGAAATAAGAGATTTATTTAGTATAGATTTACCTATATTAGGTAATTTACATTTATCTTTAACTAATATAGGTTTATACTTATTAATAGGAGGATTCTTAACATTAGTTGTAGTTTTATTAAGTACTAATTCTAACAAATTAGTTGGTAATAACTGATCTATTAGTCAAGAAACTTTATACGCTACTATACATAGTATAGTAACAAGTCAAATTAACCCTAAAAGAGGTCAAATTTATTTCCCTTTTATTTATACTTTATTCCTATTTATTTTAATAAATAATTTAATAGGTTTAATACCTTATAGCTTTGCATCTACAAGTCATTTTGTAGTAGCTTTCTGACTTAGTTTCAGTGTAGTATTAGGTGCTACAATCTTAGGATTCCAAGAACATGGTTTAAAATTCTTTTCTTTATTTGTACCATCAGGATGTCCTTTAGGTTTATTACCTTTATTAGTTTTAATAGAATTTATATCATATTTAGCTAGAAATGTTTCATTAGGTCTTAGATTAGCAGCTAATATCTTAAGTGGACATATGTTATTAAACATATTATCTGGTTTTACTTATAATATAATGAGTTCAGGTATAATTTTATTCTTTGTAGGATTAATACCTTTAACTTTTATTATTGCTTTCTCTGGTTTAGAATTAGGTATAGCTTTTGTGCAAGCACAAGTTTTCGTAGTCTTAACTTCATCTTATATTAAAGATGCTTTAGATTTACATTAATTTAAAAGAAAAATGGTGTCCATGAAAAGAAATAATATGATAATAAAATTTTTATATATTGAATCTATTTTTATTTATATTTTGTTAAATTCTTGAAGTATATTTTTAATATATTTTTTATTTCAATCAATAGTTTTTTTCACATTTATTTTTTTTGATATAAATGATATTTTATTACAATATTTAATATTAAATAATCTAGATTATTTAATACTAGAAGAAGTATATAATACTGATATGTTTATACAATTAAATTTTTTTAAAACTAATGAATTAAATAGAATTTGTTCTGAAATAAATGAAATAGTTGCACGTAAGTTCCTAGAAGGAGAGAGTTTGATTTTAAATGACGAAAATCATTTGTCTCCTGTATCTTCTGATAAAACATCAAATTCTATTTTTAGTAGAATTTTTCCTGTATTAGATATCAGTAGTCATAATTATTTATGAAAATTTAAACAAGACTCAGCTATTTCACTAGAAATTAGAGATCTTAGTCAGAATATTGAAATAACTCCTGATAAAATATTATCTAAAGTAATGAAAGAATTGTATAGTTATACTTTACAAAAAGAGAAATTTTTAAATATAATAGATAATATTAATAAAGGTACTGAGAAATTTTATCCTTCAAATTCTATAACTGAGTTTAAAGAAGATATAATTCTTATAGACTCTTTAATAAAAGAGCTCAATTCTCAAGCAAATAGCTTGATATATAATAGATTAAGAAATAATTTTTTATAAAAAAAAGTTGTATAATCTATTATTATTATTATTAGGATAACAAAAAAAATTAATTAATTAAAAAAAAATTAATAAAAACATTTTTATATAAATAAAAGGTATGTAGTAGAAACTAAATAAAGTTATAAATTTTTATTGACAAATTAATATATTACGAACTAGGTAATCTTGTTTTTTATGCAAATAAATTTTTTGTATAGTCATTGTAAGAGAATATAATTTATAAATTATCCTAATAAAAAAAAAATTAAATTTAATTTTAACTAGTGATATGATGAATTAATCATATTTAAATAAAAGGCGAGTTTGGTGATAGCTCTGATTGAACGCTGTCTAAGTGCTTGACACATGCTAATCGAACGATTAATACAATTTTTTTTAAATTAAATTAATAGTGGTGTAAGGGTGAGTATACAATATTTTTACCTAACTTGAAGTAAGTGGATAAAATCCCTTATAATAAATAAAGGTATGAAAATACTGCTTTAAGAGGAAAATAAATATTTTAGAGAAAGGTAGTTGTTGAGGTAATGGCTTAACAAGCTGAAAATTCTCTTAGTCGTAACTGAAAGGTTGATCGACCACATTGGGTCTGAAAAAACCCCAATGCAAAATATGTACAGCAGTGAGGAATCTTGGTCAATGGCCTAACGGCCGAACCGGCAACTTAGGGAAATGTAAATTGAATTTTTCAAATAAAGTTTTGTCTATATATCAATAATGACGATATATATAAATAGTCTTGACTAATTACGTGCCAGCAGTCGCGGTAATACGTAAGAGACAAGTGTTATTCATCTTGAATAGGTTTAAAGGGTACTTAGATGGTTAGATTGACTTAATAAAAAGTAGTATTTAACTAGAGTTTTATAAAAGAAGACAGTACTCTTAAGTGTAAAGATAAAATTTTATGATACTATGAGGACTGGTTAAGGCGAAGGCAGTCTTTTATGTAAAAACTGACATCGAAGGACGAAGGCAAAGGTAGCGAACAGGATTAGATACCCTAGTAGTCTTTGCAGAAAATGATGAATGCTATAGGTTAGATAACGATCATAAATTGACTTTTTAGTCTATAAGCGAAAGCATAAGCATTTCACCTCAAGAGTAAAGTGGCAACGCCGGAACTGAAATCACTAGACCGTTTCTGACACCAGTAGTGAAGTATGTTATTTAATTCGATAATCCACGAAAAACCTTACCACAATTTGAATATTATATACATATAAATATACTATATATTTATATATTAAGTGTACTAATATACTATCAACAGGTGTTGCACGGCTGTTTTCAGTTAATGTAATGAAACCGTGGTATCCCCATGTAATTAACGGAATCCCTTGCTTTATTTCTAATATATATGATAGAGCATTTTACCTGTAGATTTGGTATAAAAGAAGGGAAAAAGACAAGTCATCATGGCCCTTACATTGTGGGCTATAGACGTGCCACATATTCCTAGACAAAGAGATGCGAAAATGTGAATTTAAGCTAATCTCAAAAATAGGATATAATATTAAGGATTGTAGTCTGAAACTCGACTATATGAATAAGTAATTACTAGTAATCGTGAATCACCATGTCACGGTGAATATAACTTCGGATTGGTACTAACCACTCGTCACATGCTGAAAGGAGTACGAGGCAATAAGTTTGCTCTTTTATTATAAGAAAATAATTATTAGGATTTAGTTCCTTATAATAAAATTCACCGTATGCACGTCTCTGATTAGTGTTAAGTCGAAATACGGTTCGTGTAGTGGAAGTTGCACGGGACTAATTAAACTAAACAAAACTCCAAAATAATAAAAAGGAAGGTTCCGCTTGTTGGTTTGCGGGTTGAGCTGTAAACTCAATAGTTCTAATACTATCGAAGGTTCGATTCCTTTTCTTCCTATGTTTATATGTATATATCTATGTATATATATAATATTTTTATACATTATTAAAAAATATCATAACATATAGTTATGAATAATTGTTAAATAGATTATGTTAGTGAATTTAAGAAATAATTTTCAAGATCATCCTTTTCATTTAGTTTCTCCTTCACCCTGACCATTTTATACAAGTGTAAATTTATTTAATTTAACTTTTACAGCTGCTTTATCAATGCACGGGTTCTATAATTGTTATATATTATGATATGTATCTTTATTCTTAGTTGTAGCTTCTATGGCACTATGATTTAGAGATATTATATCTGAAGGTACATTCTTAGGTGATCATACATTAGCTGTTCAAAAAGGACTTAACTATGGAGTTATCTTATTTATAGTATCTGAAGCTTTATTCTTCTTAGCTATATTCTGAGCTTTCTTCCACAGTGCTTTAAACCCTACTGTTGAATTAGGTGCTCAATGACCTCCAATGGGTATAGAACCTGTTAATCCTTTTGAATTACCATTACTTAATACAGTAATATTATTATCTAGTGGTGCTACTATTACTTATGGTCATCACGCTTTAATAAAAGGTGATAGAGCTGCAAGTATTTATGGTACTTTCTTTACAGTTTTATTAGCATTAATATTTACAGTATTCCAAGTAGTTGAATATAAAGTATCATCTTTCACTATTAGTGACGGTGCTTTCGGTACTTGTTTCTTCTTTGGTACAGGTTTCCACGGTTTCCATGTTATAGTTGGAACAATTTTCTTAGGTGTAGGTTTATGAAGAATTATATCTTACCATTTAACAGACCACCATCACGTAGGATTTGAAAGTGGTATACTTTACTGACATTTTGTTGATATAGTTTGATTATTCTTATTTATTACAATGTACTATTGAGGTTCTTAATAATTAATAATAAATTAGATTTTTTTTTTTTGGAAAAATCTAAAGGGATTTTAGTATAATGGTAATGCATATGACTTTTAATCATCAAAATGTAGGTTCGAATCCTGCAAATCCTATATAAACAATCATAAGTTAATTGGTAGACTTTTCATTTACCACATGAATAATGTTGGTTCGAGTCCAACTGGTTGTATATAATAAGAGTATAGTTGAACGGTACAACGGTAGTCTTCCATACTACAAGTCCGGGTTCGATTCCCGGTATTCTTAAAAGATTCAATATCTTAATTGGTAAAGTGCTTCCCTGTCACGGAAGAAGATGCCGGTTCGAATCCGGTTTGATTCGAAAAAGGAAAAGTTTCCATAGGTAAGGTAAGACACTTGCTAAGTGTTATGCGAAATGCATCTGGGTGTTCGAATCACCTCTTTTCCGAAAAAGAGTATAGTTTAATTGGCAAAATAGGAAGCTTCAACCTTCAAATTCTTGGTTCAAATCCAAGTGCTCTTGTTTAGAGTAAAATCTTAAATTTTAAAATTAAATAAAATGAATTTTTTAAAAATGGAAAATCTTTTTCTTTTAAATGAAAATATAACTAATGGTTATAATATAAACGTATTAGAGATAGTATCTATATTAACAATAATATCAGGTATGTATGTTTTAATAAGTAAAAACCCTATTGTATCTATATTATTTTTAATAGGGTTATTTGCAGGAGTATCTGTATATTTAATGTTAATAGGTTTATATTTTATAGGTTTATCTTATTTAATTATATATATAGGAGCTGTATCTATATTATTCTTATTCATATTAATGCTTATAAATATAAGAATTAGTGAATTACAAAGTTTTAATAATAATAGTATACCTTTAGCTTCATTTATAACTATAGCTTTTAGTTATATAATATTTCAAATATTACCGTATAGTTTAGCAGTTATAAATAATTTATTTTCTAATATAAATGAAAAATTTTATAATATATCATTAAATACATACCATAAAAATAATATAAATACTATTAATGAAGATATATTATTTGCTAACAGTAATAACTGAGATACTAATTTAGTAACAAGCAGTGATATTTCTAATATAGGTAATATTCTATATACTAGCTATAATATATGATTAATTATAACTAGCTTTATTTTATTATTAGCTATGGTTGGTGCTATAGCCATAACTATAAAACAAACAAAATAAACTAAATAAAAATAATAAATAAAAAAGAGAGATTAGCTCAATTGGTAGAGCGACTGTTTTACACACAGTAGGTTAGGAGTTCAAGTCTCCTGTTTCTTATAAATTCTTTAACTTAATGGTAAAGTGCATTTTTGATAAGAATGAAATTCAAGTTCGATTCTTGAAAGAATTAAAAATTGAGAGAATTGGTCGAGTGGTCTAAGGCGATAAGCTTGAGTCTTATTTGATTTAATAAATCACATCCGTTCGAATCGGATATTCTCTGAATAATATGCTTCTATAGCTCAATGGTAGAGCTTGATACTGTTAATATCATGATAGATGTTCGATTCATCTTAGAGGCGAAAACAGATCAGAGTCAGGTGGTGAGACGTTTCTTTTGGGTAGAAAACTTTTAAGGTTCGAATCCTTATGATCTGAAAAATTAGAATTTAATTTGTAAATTCTAACTAGAAATGTAAAAGATATTAAATATATATTTATAAATATATAAGTATACAAAGAAACTATTATGGATACTTTAGCTATGTATTATAGAGATTAATTTTATTTAAAAATATTAACTCTAAGAGAAATTTTTTAGTAAACGAAGCGAATTGAAATATCTTAGTAGCTTTAGGAAAAGAAATCAAAAGAGATTCTATGATTAGTGTGAGCGAAAGTAGATTAGCCTAAAAGATATAAATTATCTTTATAATTAAGTAAAATTGTTTAAAAACTGTTTGAATATTATGGGGAACCTTCCTCAAAGGCTAAATATAATACATAAGCGGTAGAGAAATAGTACCGTAAGGGAAAAAGTAATTTGAAATAGTAGTTTTATAAGCAGTTCGAGCTATATAAATTAAAGTAAGAACGTACCTTTTGCATAATGGGTCACCAAGTTAACATTAGATGCAAGTTAGCGCGTAGTTAAACCATTCGTTAAAATAACGAGCAGTGTCTAATGTTAGACCCGAAGCCTAGTGATCTTACCATGATCAGGATTATAAAAGTCCGAACGGTATATCGTTGCATAGATATCCGATGAATTGTGGTAAGTTTAGTGAAAGACAAAACTGACTAGGAAAGCTGGTTTTCTGCGAAACCTATAAAAGTAGGCAATTTAAGTAACATCTTAGCAGGTACAGAACTTAATCTCAGACAAGATGTACTAATAAAATAATATTTAAATATTATTTTATTGACATTTTTTATTGTATATATCGGGGGATCGTGAAGATTCTATCGGTGAGTATGTAATCTCGGAATGGCAAAGATGGATCTTAAATTATCGGACATAGAGTGCTAAGGTTGTATGTCAAAAGGGAAACAGCCCAGAACAAGATTTAAGGTTCCAAAATTAATAGTTAAGTGAAATTAAGAAAGTTTCTATTTAAGTCGACAAGGAGATAGGCTTAGAAGCAGCCATAATTTAATGATTTCGTAACAGAGCACTTGTTAAATTTTTTAGAAGCATCGAAAATTTAACGGATCTAAACTATATACCGATATCTTGTCCGGAACTAACTATAACTATAATATAGTTATTACCGGGGTAGCAGAACATTGAGTTGATATAAGGTTTTTCTTTTTTAAAGAAAAGGATATAGATAACTCAAGTGAGAATGGTGACATTAGTAACTAATAAGAAGGAATAATAAATATTCCTCCGCCTTAAGTTTATGGTTGATTTTAAGTAACGGCCTCTAAGTTTAAAGCCTAAAGGTTTAAGCGATGAGAAAAACTTTTTTACTAATGAACAACATTATTAAGTGAATAATGTTCTAGAAAAGTAGTAATAAATAATAACCGTCCCTAGAATTAT